>CM053265.1:25700458-25727814 GCA_028583415.1 Protea cynaroides | reverse complement strand
TACCTCGCCAATTCAGTACTAGAGACTGCTGGAGGAGGGAGAGTCGAAGGCTGACCAAGTTTATCTCAAATTACCTTGTTCATGAGGGGGCCGTAGGAAAAGTCGATGGATGGGAGATGAGCAGACAACTATGAGTGGACCATGAAGAGGGCTTCCCTGATTGCTCGAGCCCTCTCTTTCCTAAAAAGAACCTTCATATCGTCAGATTCCATCAAGATTCACAGGGTCTTCTCCTTATCCTAGGCCAGAGTCGTCTGGGCCTGAATCAAGTTTTGGGTCATACGAGTTGTTACCTCCTAAGCCTGGGCCAATTCTTCGGCTAGATGAGTCATGGAAGATTGCAAGTCAACACCCTGGTTCTTCATGACGGCTATCTCCTCCTTGAGGGTGTTCTATCTGGCTAGGGTGTGGGTCAACACGGCCTGTAACCTATCATTTTTCATTGACAGGTTTACCTTTTCCCCTATCAGTACATAATGAGCCTCCTGGAGATCTTTAACTTCTTGCTTCAGTTGATTGTTGAGAGCAGTTGTTGCCCCAAGTTGGTCTGACATAACCTCGTTGGATAGTGGTATCTCTACCAATTCCTTCTGGGTAGTCTCGAAGACTTTGGCATGGGTGGTGAAATGCTCATCGAGCCTCCTGTACTTGGTCTTTTCATCAGCAAGCCACCTCCGATTCAGATCTAAGGATGCTTCGGCGGATCACAATCTTCTCTCACCATCATTGGCTTGATCCTCGCCTCCTTAGCACGGGCCTCCGTGTCATCCCTCTCCTATTTGACAACCTCCAGTTCAGAGGACATGTTGTCCCTCTCTTCGATCCAATTTTGTTCAGCCTCGGTCCAAGCCAAAATGGTAGCATCTCTGTCGTGAATGGCGTGGTCGAGCTCTGCCAAGGTGGTCGAAAGAAGCTCCTTACTCTATTGCGCCAAGGCCTGCACCTCTTTAAGCTTGTGTATGGATCCCATTAAGGTCTTACGATAATAGTTCGTTCCACACATCTACTTCAAAACATACCAAAGATGATACCAAATAAGTAGGAGTTTACAAAAGAAAAAAAAAAAAAAGAAAAAAAAGAAAAAAAAGAAGAAGAGGAGAAAATATAGCAAGAACAAGAGAATGACTCACCTGGTACAGGTCCATGCATTGGCTCTGGTCTACGGTCTCAAGCTTGGCTTGCCTAAAGGTGTCCGCATCTGAGGATAGATAAGCGTGATGGACTATTTCCTGAGCCACTGATTGGTTAAATATACCATTGTCCATGTCAAGGACCTTCCATCGGGGAGTAAATAATGCCGGCTCCATTGTAGAGCTAGAACCAGCAAGTGTAGGGGTGGAACTTTGAGTCGAAGCTACTATGGATCCAGAACTGGCATGAGTAGGGATCGAGCTTTAGGTTGAAGCAGGGCCAGGAGTAAAGACAAGAGTCATCAGGGCTGGACCCTTTCCTTTGGAAGCAGCATCTACAGGTAGGGTAAAGGGGGGAGATAGCACTGGTATGGATAGAGTGGATATCTATTAAAAGGTGGAGGGGACTAGTGGAGGCAAGCCCCCTGAAATTGGCTGGATGGTGGTCTCCACTGTCTAATCCATAGGGATCGATGGTGACGCTGTGATTGCTAAGCTGGATTGCTGTGTTGGGATTGCTAAACTAGAATGCTGTGATGTTGCTATTGTTGATGTGCTTGCTGTAGTGAGTGTTGTGCCAAGGAGAGAAAAAGAATTTAGAGGGGCCGTACTGGCCATAGAACTCATATCTACGGCCCTAGGAGGGCCAAGGGAAACCTCCGAGATGATGGACGTAGTGGAAATAAGAGAAGCACTACTCGGAAGACTTGCAGGAGTGAAGCGGAAGGTCGCGTTTGGTGGCAGGATAGACTGTAGTGGCCAAGGTCCTGCCAGGATCCTCTGAAGGATATCTTGGTGAGTGTCTTTGGGGTAGATTATCCTGGGGGCTTCAGGAGTAATCTTCCTCCTCTTTGATCGGCATAAAGTCTCTGAGACTGTGACCTGGTCATCGTCGTTTTCTGCAAAAAATGGAAAATGCAAAACACTCAGAAATGTATTCTGGAAATCAAAACAGAAGAATGGAACTAAAAAGATAGTAAGATAGTGCAGAACATACCATCCTCAGTGATGTCGATGATCGAAGGTGCAACAGGCTCCTTCGGGGGGGCCGTAGGGTCGAACGCTTGGGAAGAGGATGGCTCACCTACTGTCTTGGATTTGATAGAAGGATCGACCTTGGTTGTAGGGTCCAAAGATGGGACCACTTCCTCTGAAGGTGGTGGAGGGATCTCTGCAGGAAGGGCAGGAGTTGTATTAGCGACCTCTTAAGAGTTTTCAGCTTTTGGGCCACGGTAGCGATTGTCTCCTCCCTTTCTCTCTTCTGGTGGCGGAATAGGTCCGCCCCCATCAGATCATCCCACATGCTATCATCAATATCCTCCACTGCACAAAGAACAAACCATTCAATATTAGGGGTTGAGTGAAATCACAAAGTGAAGAATGTTGAATGACAAGTTAGTATTGTCAGGGGTCGAAAGGGAACTTATTCAGCCCGTACAGGAATAGGAACTTGTTGTTGCTCAGGTCCTTGTGCTAGATTACTCTCCCTCTTTCTTTTACTCTCTGAAGGGTCTCCATCTCAAGAGATGTTAAGACAGGGGCGACCCCTACCACTGAGGGGTAGATGAACTGCCATCTGTTACTAATGGGGAAGGCAAACATGCCTAGTAGATTATGCCCTCGTTTTACTATGGCCCGAAGAATTTCTCTTTCCAAAGGGGGATAGAGGAAGGAGTGGACTCAATCATGGGGGAACCTCCTCTAAATTCTGGCAAAAGAAATAATATGTCCCACTCTGCTCGGTCTTGTGGGTGAGACAGTTAGTCCAAGTAATAACTCCAATGTCGAATAAATATTGGAAGAACCTCAGGGTGGGAGGCTCTCTACAGTGGAGAAAAAAGATGATAACAGAATGGATGTGAGCCCAGGAATTAGGCGAAAGCTGAGTAGGGGCCAAACCATAATAGCCTAAGATCTCGAATACGAGAGGATGGCAAGGGAAATAGAAACTGGACAAGAACATGTTATAATTTACCACCATCCTATGAGAATAGGGGTGGCTAGCTCGATTTGCTTAGTCCGGAGTTATTAATTCAACAGAGTCCGGGATAAGAAAAGAAACCCTAAGATCCCAAATTTTTGCCTCTGTTATTAGGGGTTTCAAGGAAAAAGCCACGCAGTGGGGACCAGCTACACTGGAAGTATCAAGGGGAAGACTCTCAGGGTTACCGCTTGAGCTACCTTCACCCTGGGTAGATCGCCGAAGATACGATCGACGCAGAGTGGGCTCAGAAGCCCAACTAACAATGGCTTTCTCGCGAGCCATGACTGATTAGGTTTAAAATGACAAGAATCTGAAAAAAGAAAAAAGCTCGGGACTTACTCTGAAAGCAAGAAGGTGACCAAAATTCTTCGCGAAGGAGAAGAAGCGCCCTGCACGAGAATGAATACCCCTAATGGAAAGTCTAAGATGAAGCAAATACAAAGAATGTACTATAGATGATCAAGTGTGAAGAAGAGGATGAGTGAAGTAGGCAGGATTTTTATAAGTTTGCAGACAGATGGGTCCCATCTAACAGTCATGATGGTTTCAAGCGGTGTGACTATCAATCAAGCTGCAGATATGACGCTTGGGTAGGGAAACAACGCGTGGACTGTCCCGATGGATGGAAAACGGCTGGATTAGTGCCAATAGTTCAAACCTTCAATCAGGGACAACTCATGCCATTACGAAAAGTTACAAACATTACACAGAAAACGTGGACATTCAAGTCCCGAACAAGTAAGAGAGAAGGTGGCTCCTGATTGCCGTAACATCAGGGAATCTATGGAGATATCTACGTATGTGGGATAAGAAGTATTTTTCCCCATAAATGTGTCTCCTCTAGTCGGAATGACGCTGAGGAGGCAAAGGGGTTCTATTGGGTTAAAATAGTAACAGATTTAAATTAGAACATGGATGAGGCATCTGTAACAGGTCTCAAAGAATGGGACACGTGGCACACATCCAAGGTATGAAGCATGAGGGTAAGGAAGAGTATTTTCTGAAGGTGTTTGAGAGATGAAATCATATTCGACCCCCTTCTAGGCAATCGGGCCATGATTTGATAGATCGATGGCGGTAGCTGAACGTTAAGTGGTCTGTCATTAATGCTCATAAATACCAACAACCCCCATAAATGCTAAGTAGGTGGATTTGACTGGTCAGGTCACCATATCATGGACCGAATCAACAAAAAGTAAGGTTTATGTTCGATAAAAGAGAAATGACAGCTACTATTATTGGAAGACATGGAGGACGTCGACGGTAGGGGGGTCAAAAAAGGTCGATTGGGGTCATAAACGGCTGACAAGACATCCAAGGGCTGCCCTAAGGGGTCGTAATCCCCTAGACCTATTGTTCTCTAGATGACAGATGATGGAGATGGTGGTAGGTGGGGAGGAGGTTGTTCGGGAAGCTTCCCCTTGAGCCTATAAGTAGCGAAAGAGTATCGATTGCAAGGGATCCAGAACTTCATACCCAAAAAGAGAGTATCCACATTCAGGTACAACTTTGACAAAGTTCCTTTGAGATATTTTTTGTGTGCAACCCCTTGTCCAATTCACACTTCAGTAGAAAAGGAGTAGGTTACTGAAGCTCCCGTATCTCAGGGAACCTCATCTCTAAGGAGTTCTAGTGTTTCTTTCACTAAAAACTCCATTTTGCTTGTCTTTGGAATCCACTAACTTTGGCATCGGTGTGGCCCCGGGGTATACCCCGCCCTATTTACTATTGTGTTTGTGTTTCAGCTACGTGGCTTGATTTGGGAGACTAAACCGAATCCATCAACAACTATCTAGCCCTGAATCAAAATCCATCGGGACCAATTATCATGTCCCTCCTGATAGTTTTCCATCTTATCATCACACAGGAAATTGCCCTCTATTAAAATATGTTTAATAGGAAACCATTGAGAAGAACGAGATACTTAATTGTTGGTAATATTTGCAAATTGGTCTCAAGAGGTATGTAACAAGGATTATGGACTTTGTGGGAGAAATTTCATCTCCTCAATTCATTTTATATGAACCTGTTCATAGTCCAATTAGCATGACCTAATAATGGGTTGGTAATTGATGGACCGAATATAAAAATAAGGGAAAATATAAGTTATACGTAATTCCCCTAGCATTATTGACTTACACCCTCAATTATCTAAAACTAACACCATTAATTTAAACTTTTTACTAATCAAAATACCCTTTTGAAAAAAAAATGGATCAAACTCTATTGTTGGGAGTTCTTTCAAACTGATATTCCAAGAGAATGATTGTAATCCATGTTTCTATTGATTCCAACTAGTAATAGGTCCTAAAAATGGGGAGGAAGGGAAGAAATAACTTGCAACTCACATGGGCAGTAGGCTGAAATAGCAGTACTAGCAGGTCATTGATTCTCACATGGGAGAATGGTTGGGGTTTGATTCTACAACTTTGGTGGCCTAGGGAAGGTGGCTTACAGGCAGAATTCCAGCTTGAATGGATTAATCCCAAGAGAGATCAATCAAGGTTATGTGGTTGTACTGACCGTCAGAGACAGGGTAGAACAGCAAAAGCTCAAAGCAAAGTGATATAGGAGGTAACAACCCCCATGGAATTCTAGCACATGTATGACACCTGATAGATCTTCAAAGATCAAATCTAAACCAATGTCAAACCTTGGAGAATTGGAGATGAAAATTCTCCATTCAGCAGCCCTGACCAACAAGCCAGATCCAACCTCGGAGAGTAAAGAGCCTTGGAGAGTCAGAGCCTTGGAATTCAACCTCGGATAATTAGGGCCTCAGAGCCTTGGAGGATCAAAAGCTTGGAAGGAACAAGGTTGCGGAGGGTGGAACCTCAGTTTAAGTGGAGCCTTGTGTGTAAGCCAACTTGTGCCAGTTGTATATGTGTGTGTGGTTGAGGGCCCCATCCAAGAAATCCTACTTTCAGACAACAAGATTCTTCACGTATTGACCATGGAGTGATCAACGGAATTTGAAAGAGTCAACCCCGAATGATCCAGTGAGGATCTTCTTGATTTCCAGATTAGCATATGGGGATCATGCTTACCAGAGGACATCTCGCCACACTAGGAGAGGTGCCAAACCTCCCAAACTTGGACCATCTCCAACCTATATATTTTGAAGATAGAAACAGGTAAACACACACAAAATCTTAAGCTCTAAACTCAGATAGAGAAATTTACCAAAATCTCCTTCGATAAAAGGGATAGCTTCTCACATCTATCCCATACTGTTTGTCTATCGAACTCACTTAGGCATCGGAGTGGTCAAAGGGTGTCACCACCCGACCATCATTACGGTGTTTCGATCTTCTATGCAAGAAAATTAATTGAGCTAAGGACCAACAAAGTGAGGTGCGACAATAGTGTGGCATCTTCAATGGGAATAGGTAGCGACTCGTGTATCTGAAGTTCAGACAACGCCTAGCTTTTTTGCTGGTGAATGTCATTAGTCATGGTTCAATATCAGAAGAGGATGAGTGTTAACCAGAAACCATCAAACAACAATCCAAGGAGGAACCTACCTCCGAGAAACAATCTCCCAAGGGGCACACACCCACCGGAGGGTGTACCTAGGGTGAACGAAGCCTGGATTCCCTCTGTAGATAACTTTGCTCCCAAGGCAGAAATCTTACCACCCAACTCTCCTCAATATGTAATGAGGGAGCAATTTGACAATATGGACGTCAATTGGAGCTCCTGACAAAGCGGCTAATGGATCAGCCCCCCACGGCTAATGTTTAGCCAAACCCTGATGCTAGAGAGTAGAATAGACGCTGTAAAAGAAATTGGGTCAGTCCGAGTTTCATCGACATTAAAATTCGATGTCGAATCAGGACCATTACACCTTGTTCAATGTATCGATACTATGGAATGCAACGGGACCTCTCCATCCTATCCGGGTGTGAGGATAAAGGCTCTCAATTGTTGGTTTTCGCCTTCGATCTTGTCTACCCACGCTGATGGACGGTAATGATTTGGAGTTGCCACCTAGATTAAGGTCTAGGACCTATAAAAATATTGTTTCATCATAAGACAAGATTTCTATTGACTCATTGATCCAATATATATTCACTTTGATCTATCAGAGAATGGGTAAGCGTTCAAGGTACAATTTGGGAAGGTGTTAGGCACTTAAAGCTGCCCGATCTAGAAATCGGCCTCCTATGTGATTTTACTTTCCTTAGACTCTATGGTTCTGACTGTTCATGGTCAATGGTTGATAACTAGGGCTCATGGGGGATCCTATGCCAATTTGTTAAGTTCTTCTAACCTAGGTTCAGCCAAACAAGTTCTTAAAGTAAATAAACAAGCAAAATAATATACAGTACACCAAACCGAAGATGGTTCAGTGATGGACTGAATCTGAGACATCCAAAACATCTCAAATTACCTACGTATTCCAATCCTGGAAATCAAGTCCATAACATAGTTCGAACGAAATATGATTAAGGTTTATGGATGTGATTTATACTTAAGCTTTCTTAGATTCAATTATACAAGTTAAAGTTTATGCTTGATGATGATTGAGATTGAATCTAGAGATAGCCATATGGATCGAAGTGAATATGGGTATGCAGGACCTAAGGAAACTAAGATGTGGTACCATACTTAGAGAGGTCCTCCAAGTTGCCTACGTATTTCAGAGGTCCTAAAAATCAGGTACAACCCAGTTCGTTATGATGGGTTATGAATATGGATATCCTAAAACCGCTCAGATGTACTCTACCTTGGTTTTGAAAATGAAATGGGTATTGGGTAGCCTAAGATCACTCAAGTGTACTCTACCTTGACCTAGGAAGGTTAAAATGGATAGTATTCTAAGACCACTCAGGTGCACTCTACCTTGATCTAAGAAGACTAAAGGGTATGTCTAAGACCACTCAGGTGTACTCTACCTTGGTCTAGGAAGACAAAAGGGGTGGCTAAAACCGCTTAGGTGTACTCTACCTCGGTTTAGGAAGCCTTGATGGTTAGTCTAAAACCGCTTGGTTGTACTCAACCTCGGTTTAGGAAGACTAAGATTTGCTAACCTAAGACCACTCATGTAAGACCCGCACGCCACGAACCCGGCCTAACCTTACATTTTGTGTCGGGACCCGTCTACATATCATGGTCGAGCCAAGTGGACCAAGTGTGTGAAGAAACCCAAGACCCAATATGAAAATTTACCCAAAAACAGTCAAAATGAGGGTAGAGTCGCAGGTTTTAACAGGCAGGTCCGACCCTCCCATCGACCCTCACCATCGACCCTCAACCATGGGTCGCAGAGGGTCTATGAGTTGTCCGACCCTCCCATCGACCCTCAGTATTCGGGAAAAACAGCACGAACCAAAAATTGACAAACCTTCCTAATTTCAATTGGAACCTTTCCTAAACTCAATGGGACCTATTTTGGGAGGTTTTGCCCTATAAGTAGGATGTCTCTAAGCCTCTTTCACTCCTTTTACAACCCTAATTGGATTGAGAGAAAGAGAAGAGAAGGAAGAGAAGAAGAGAAGGAAAACTTGAAGAAAAGGCTAAGGAAGAAGAGAAAATTCAGAGGAACTCTGAATCTCAGCAAAACTAAGGTATGGATACATTCCCCATGATTTATTTAAGACTTTAGAATGGTTTATGAAGAGGATATGACTTAGAAGAAACCCAAATCATCCATCCATGGTTAGGTTTTCATGGAAAACCATGGAGGAGATCATTAAAACCATGTAGGTGAATAAAGTATAGTTCTAAACCATAAAACATGTATAGAATGGATTGTGGAAGTAAGCCATAGGACCCAACCATGAAAGAGAGAATGAAATCTGATATTTTCGACTCAGACCATGGAGGGTCGCACCTAGGGTCGATGGCAGATCCGACCCTTGCATCGACCCTCAGTGTTCGGGAAGTTCAGATTAGGGGGAGGGTCGCACCCAGGGTTGATCATGACTCCGACCCTACCTCCGACCCTCAGTTAACAGCATGGTTTTTAAATTCGAAATTAATTCTAATTAAATTCTATCGACTTGTTTAGGTCTTCTAGCAATATAATAACATTATAAAGGTGATTCTAAAGCTTGGAAGAGGATCTATTAACAAGCTAAGGTGAGGGAACAAGACCTAAACTAATTGGTTAATAATAAATTGTTTTTATTTCTTGAGTCCAATGCCATGAATGATTTTATGCGTGTATGATTGTTATGTGCATTCAACATGTCATCTAATATTTCTATTATTACTGTTCATGCATATTTAAATTTATTGATTATAACATGATGATGTTGATGATGGTAGGAATAGACATGTGAATGTTTATGTTTGGCTGGTGTACATTGTAGGGATGGTATCAACCGGTACTTCGATGCCGTTCTCATCGGGGTATATTGTGCCATGGTCTATTCAAGTCATGTCCACTAAGCAAGTGTTAGTGTGCTTGATGCGAGTGGAGCATCAGGGGGAGGATGTGGCATTGTGGTTCAGCCTGGTCACCAGACTCTAGCTCTATCTCTACTTAAGTCTTGTCCACTAACATCGTCGTATCGCCATTACCTTAGGGGAACTAATATGTCGTAGGGCATTAGGGGGGGGGGGGACGTGGCATTGTGGTTCAGCCTGGTCACCAGACCCTAGCTCTATCTCTATGGATGTATTGAGGATGCTGGGGTGAGGCCTTGGATACATTGTTTGACATTAGGGTTGGTTAGTTGCGAGCCCAGTTTGCAAGCCCTCGCCAATAGGGGCTTACGTGTTGGTATGGGCAACTGGTACAGTCATGCCATTTTCATGGGGTGTATATTTTCCATGGTGGGTGCATGTGGGGTGACAGTGCCATTTTCATTGGGCGTTTCCACACACTAGTGTATAGAGGTGCGACGACCACCTATCCTTTCTATAGCACATTGCAAACTTATATACCAGACCAAAGATATGAATTGAATGCATGCATATGTATTGTTGCATTGTTTTGTTTTCTCACTGAGCTCAAGTTGGAGAGCTGACCCTCGCGCGTAAAATTCTTTTTAGTTTCTGATGTTGCAGGTACTATGATTGAAGATTATGTCGACACGCCAACATATAAACATGTGGTGGCTATGATGAGCAAGCTATGGAGGACGAACATGGTTCGTTAAGCGAACGTTTAAATGGTGGATACGTTGTGTTTAGTTTTCGTATTTGGATATTGTAATATGTTTTAAATTATGTTTTGGTTACATGGAAATAAATGAAATATTAATTATTTATCATGATTAGACCTCAGTTCATTATCTGTAAGACTTTCGCTATTTACTTTATTACCTCTGATTAATGTGGAATGTGTTTTGGTTTATCATATGTGGGATATTGTGAGATCCTGGTTGAACCGTTGGTTTATTGACGGTTCATCACACCATTCTGAATAGTGCAGAATTGGGGTGTGACAACTTGGTATCAGAGAGCTCTCGTAGGCCTTATCCATTAAACCTGAATACTTGCACTGGAGTCCATGAACTGAGTTAGGATAAATTAAAAATCTTTAATACAAACAAACCATAAGCACCTGTGTTGGTTGAGACAGAAATTAAACAAGATGATAATGTACATATAAAAGGTGGAACCATATATATACACTCAAACAGAAAGGGAAGACCAAAATTTATCCGGATAAACAAATAATATAGGGTATTATCTATAAGTGGGGTAGTTATCCAAGTATACAAGGATATAGTACAATGGTAAGAAGGAAGCATCTGTACAACAGAAAATTAGAATACCGAGTTGGTATTCACAAGATGTGAAACTCGATGTAAGACAGAGGAAGAAGGAAAATGGCTAGTAATGCCAAAACCCCTGTAGAGATAAAGGAAAAGATTTCGGGCTAAATCCAAACAGAGATAAGAGGATAATGGCCATGTAAGTAGATATGTTTATATAGGATGCGGTGCATTATTGACTTACTCTTATGATTATAGAGGATGAACATACTTGATTTTAATTCTCGTACCTTGACATGATACCTTCTTGATTTAACCTGTCAATTGGAGTTATAGATATTGTTTCTTTAGTCTTAGTTCTGATTATACCAATCTAAACCACTCTCATGATCAACAACATGAACAGAGATATGAACTGAATGAACAGTTAAATGTTTAATCATGTTGAGCATACATCTACTGATTTATACTTGATTTATCAATGTACGAAATCTTTCTCCAGATTTACTTCAGTAGTGCCTTGACCAATGGCATTATATATTTGATAGAACCTGTAACCATGAGGTTAAGAATTGTAAAACCTCTATTGCATGTATTTGGACCACCGTGCAACTTAATGATCTTTTGATGCCGGTTGGATTACTACAAATTTAATCCTGATTCTTGAAACCTAGATTCGCTAGATAAAGCAAGTGGTTGTCATTATGATAATTGAAAGAAGGAAAAGAATTATTTTGGATGCACATTCTGATTCATAAACTCCCTGACCTTTGTTGATAAAGATGTTTAGTGATAATGGGATTATTGGAAGGAAGATGATTGGATACAGATTAAATGCTATAGCCAAGAGACCTCCGATGAAGTAATGGAGAATCTATTTTGAGATTTCTAAGTAGATGGATATGAATCATGTCTATAAAAGAGTGCATGAAAAAAAAAAAAGTCAGAACTATCAAGGGTAACCAGTAAAGAAATAGATAGCACCCTAGTAGAGTTAAAGATGGCTATATCGATATGAATTTTGACAAGGTAGAAGATTCCTAAAGGCAAATTTAAGAGTGGATACAAGGATAAAGTCATGGCATAAGTAGTACTCGATTTAATACAATGATAATTGAGTTATGCCCAATGTTGAGGGATATGATTAAGTAAAGACCAAAAGAGTTTGGCTGAATTAATGAATTTTAAGCATATTCCCTAATGCTTAGACTTGGGATATGTAATGAGTAAATAGTCAAAAGATGCTTTTTGAGATATATAACAAAAGTGATAAAGGAAATATAAGCTAATGAACTTTTTAAGATATGAGATTGTTAGCAATAGTCTTTGAAAATCATAGGAGATGAAGGAACTAGACAAGCTCTTAAGACCTTATACCAGATTTTGCTTGTTCAAACCCTTTGGACTAGATGTTGTATGGGATGAGTGTTACGAACAATGTCCAAATCTTATGGATGAATAGAATTTGGATGCAACCTGAGTCGACTTGAGATGGTAGACTTTGACATCATCTTGGAAATAGACTGGTTGTCTCAACACTCTACAAGTGATTATGTGCATAGAAGAGGTTATCATTCAAGAATAAAAATGGCATATGATTTAGTATCATTGGGAGTATGTTGCCTAGGAAGTGAAAGCTGATCCACTCTATGCTAAAGGCAAAGAGATTCTTTGAAGAGAAATGAGTTGGATATATGGTATTTGTGGTATACGTTACCAAAGAAGCACCACAGATGACAGATATTGATGTGATGCATAAATTCCCTGATGTGTTTCCAGGAGACTTACCGGGTTATCACCTGATCGTGCGACCGAGTTCGTCATCGACTTGTTACCAAGGACGATACTCGTGTCAAAAGGCACCTGTAGAGTAGAATCTATGGAGTTAAAGGTATTGAGACACAACTACTACAGTTATTAGACAAGGGTTCTAATTGGCTAAGTATTGCATCATGGGAAGTGCCAATGCAATTCATGAAGAAGAAGGATTGTAGTGTTGTTTGCGTATAGACTACCGGGAACTAAACAAGTTCACAGTTAAGAATCGATATCTACTACCTTAGATCGATGACTTGTTTAAACAGTTGCATGGAGCAAAGGTATTTTCTTCAGCCAAGATATCATCAGCTGAAGAATTTTGGACAGAAATATCTCGAAGATAGCTTTTAGAATCGGGATTGGACATTATGAGTTCTCGATTATGACGTTTGGATTAACCAATGCCCTTACATCTTTTATGGAGCTGATGAACTGGGTGTTTCATGACATGTTGGACACGTCGGTCATAGTTTTCATAGATGATATTTGGTTTATTCCAAGAATGAAGCAACTCATACAACGGATCTTAGAACAGCTTCACAACAGCTGAGAAGTGAAAAGCTTCATGTCAAGTCCAAGAAACATAAGACATGATAAAACAAAATGATCTTCTTAGATCACATAGCATCATATAAAGGGATTAAAGTGGACCCTATTCAGATAGAAGCAATTGTATGGAATATTGCAAAGATAAGAAGTTTCTTGGTTTTAGCTGATTATTACAGACGATGCTTGGAGGACCACCCTAAGATCATAAAACCTCTTACCAAGCTAACCAGGAAGGGAGAGGAATTTATTTGAACCTACAAGTGTGAAGAATGTTTCCAGATTCTAAGGTAAGGTTGATATCAACTCCCATCTTGATCATTTCGGTACCAAGGTACCTTTTACCCTATCCATCGGAGCTTTCGAATTGGATCAAGGATGCGGGTTGATGCAAGGTAAATAAGCGATTGCATACGTTTCAAGAAAACTAAAGGAGCATGAGAAGCGTTACCCTACTCATGACTTGGAGTTACTGGTGATGAATTATGCAATCAAGACTTAGAGACATTATCTAAATGGAGAATAATTTTAGGTTAAGAGTCCTAGTTATCTCTTCATCAGAAAGAGTTGAACATGAGGATAGGAAAATGGTTTGAACATTGAAGGATTAAGACCGTGATATTCAAGGTCACTGAGCAAGGCTAATGTAGTAGCTAAGCCTTAAGCAAAAAGGGATTATGAGGTCTGAAGAAGGACCGAGTATAAATGTTGCCTTATGTTCTGCAGCAACAGATTCAGATTTGGAAAAGAGTAACATATAATAGAAGCTAGTGATGATCCCATCGAGCGAGAACTTATGGATGAATTATGAAACAATAGTTCGGTTGTGTTTATGGCATTAAAAATCATCTCTGAATTGGTGAATGAAGAATTTTGGAAACCTAAGTCTAATGAAGAAAACTATCGAGTGACAGACAAGATCAAAGAAAAAGGGGCAGGATAGCTCAGGATGTGAGAAGAGACACCAAGACCATGAGTTTGCCACAAGGGTCAAAGTGTTTTTGAAGATATCACTTATGCGCAGTTTGAAATGATTAAACGAGTAGGGAGGTTGTATTCTATATATGTGTCGGATCTTATAAACTTTGGAGAGACGTAGAAAAGTTGCATATCAATTAGCGTTACCGCTATCCATGTCTAGTGTGGATGATGTATTTCGTCTGTCTCTATTGAAGAAGTACATTGGAGATCCATATCAAAAGTATTGACCATGGAATTACTGGATTAAATAGGAGATTTAACTATTGAAGTGGTACCAACCTAGTTCACTAGTTGAAAGGTACAACACCTTAAAAGCTTGGTATCAATTATACGAAGATAATCTGACGAAGACAAGACGTGGAGAAGACGGCATGGAAAGAAGAAGATGCAATGCGGAAATAGAATTCCCACCTATTGACTCCGAAGTAAATTAAAAAATTTGAGGACAAAATTTATTTTAAGGATGGGGGAGTTGTAAGATTTGTACGTTCAAATTTTGAGGACATAATTCATTTAAGGATGGGGGAGTTGTAAGATCCATACTTTCAAATTTTGAGGACAAAATTTCTTTTAAGGGTGGTGGAGTTGTAAGACCCGCACGCCACGAACCCGGCCTAACCTTACATTTCGTGTCGGGACCCGTCTACATATCATGGTCGAGCCAAGTAGACCAAGTGTGTGAAGAAACCCAAGACCCAATATGAAAATTTACCCAAAAACAGTCAAAAGGAGGGTAGGGTCGTAGGTTTTAACAGGCAGGTCCGACCCTCCCATCGACCCTCCCATCGACCCTCGGTATTCGGGAAAAATAGCACGAATCGAAAATTGAGAAACCTTCCTAATTTCAATTGGAACCTTTCCTAAACTCAATGGGACTTATTTTGGGAGGTTTTGCCCTAGACGTCCCAAAGCCTCTTTCACTCCTTTTAGAACCCTAATTGGATTGAGAGAAAGAGAAGAGAAGGAAGAGAAGAAGAGAAGGAAAACTTGAAGAAAAGGCTAAGGAAGAAGAGGAAATTCAGAGGAACTCTGAATCTCAGCAAAACTAAGGTATGGATACATTCCCCATGATTTATTTAAGACTTTAGAATGCTTTATGAAGAAGATATGACTTAGAAGAAACCCAAATCATCCATCCATGGTTAGGTTTTCATAGAAAACCATGGAGGAGATCATTAAAACCATGTAGGTAAATAAAGTATAGTTGAAAACCATAGAACATGTATAGAATGGATTGTGGAAGTAAGCCATAGGACCCAACCATGAAAGAGATAACAAATTATGATATTTTTGACTCAAACCATGGAGGGTCGCACCTAGGGTCGATGGTAGATCCGACCCTAGCATCGACCCTCAGTGTTCGGGAAATTCAGATTAGGGGGAGGGTCGCACCCAGGGTCGATCATGACTCTGACCCTACCTCCGACCCTCAGTTAACAGCATGGTTTTTAAATTCGAAATTAATTCTAATTAAATTCTATCGACTTTGTTAGGTCTTCTAGTAATATAATAACATTATAAAGGTGATTCTAAAGCTTGGAAGAGGATCTATTAACAGGCTAAGGTGAGGGAACAAGACCTAAACTAATTGGTTAATAATAAATTGTTTTTATTTCTTGAGTCCGATGCCATGAATGATTTTATGCGTGTATGATTGTTATGTGCATTCAACATGTCATCTAATATTTCTATTATTACTGTTCATGCATATTTAAATTTATTGATTATAACATGATGATGTTGATGATGGTAGGAATATGCATGTGAATGTTTGTGTTTGACTGGTGTACATGGTAGGGATGGTATCAACCGGTACTTCGATGCCGTTCTCATCGGGGTATATTGTGCCATGGTCTATTCAAGTCATGTCCACTAAGCAAGTGTTAGTGTGCTTGATGAGAGTGGAGCATCAGGGGGAGGACGTGGCATTGTGGTTCAGCCTGGTCACCAGACTCTAGCTCTATCTCTACTCAAGTCTTGTCCACTAACATCGTCGTATCGCGATTATCTTAGCGGAACTAATATGTCGTAGGGCATCAGGGGACGTGGCATTGTGGTTCAGCCGGTCACCGACCCCTAGCTCTATCTCTATGGATGTATTGAGGGATGCTGGGGTGAGGCCTTGGATATATTGTTTGACATTACGGTTGGTTAGTTGCGAGCCCAGTTTGCAAGCCCTCGCCAACAGGGGCTTACGTGTTGGTTTGGGCAACCGGTATAGTCATGCCGTTTTCATGGGGGGTATATTGTCCCTGGTGGGTGCATGTGGGGCGACAATGCCGTATTCATTGGGCGTTTCCACACACTAGTGTATAGAGGTGCGGCGGCCACCTATCCTTTCTATAGCACATTGCAAACTTATATACCAGACCAAAGATATGAATTGAATACATGCATATGTATTGTTGCATTATTTTGTTTTCTCACAGAGCTCAAGTTGGAGTGCTGACCCTCGCGTGTGAAATTCTTTTTAGTTTCTGATGTTGCAGGTACTATGATTGAAGATTATGTCGACACGCCATCATATAAACATGTGGTGGCTATGATGAGCAAGCTATGGAGGACGAACATGGTTCGTTAAGCGAGCGTTTAAATGGTGGATACGTTTAGTGTTTAGTTTTCATATTTGGATATTGTAATATGTATTAAATTATGTTTTGGTTACATGGAAATAAATGGAATATTAATTATTTATCATGATTAGACCTCAGTTCATTATCTGTAAGACTTCCGCTATTTACTTTACTACCTCTGATTAATGTGGAATGTGTTTTGGTTTATCATATGTGGGATAGCCTATTGTGAGATCCTGGTTGAACCGTTGGTTTATTGACGGTTCATCACACCATTCTGAATAGTGTAGAATTGGGGTGTGACAACTCAGGTGTACTCTACCTTCATCTAAGGAAGGCTAAAATGGATAATATTCAAAGACCACTCAGATGTACTCTACCTTGATCTAAGAAGGCTAAAATTTATTATCCTAAAACCACTCAGGTATACTTTACCTTGGTCTAGGGATACTAAAATTTGTTGACTTAAAACTACTTAGGTGTACTCTACCTTGGTCTAAAAAACCTAGAATTTATTATCTTAAAACCACTCAGGTGTACTCTACCCTGGTCTACGGATACTAAAATTTACTGACCTAAAACCACTTAGGTGTATTCTACCTTGGTCTAGGAAGCCTCTAGGGTTAATCTATACAGATTTAAATGTGGAATCGTGTTTGGGTGTCTCACTAAAATGCCTACGTATCTCAGGGTTCTGTCCTAAGAATCAGGATCGACGTAGTTCAGAATACGAAATCAATTCATTCATGTTCTTCTTTCAATATTAGGGTGTGGAACCTAAATGCTCTATGGTTTAATTCACATCACACCTCTCTAGTTTTCTGTACCCTAGGGGAGATGAGCTGAGGTTTAGGGATCATCCTATGGCTACCCTTGACCTAAAACCCTAATTTGGCATGTGTTGGGCTAGGCTTCATATATTTTGATTAAGATTTATTAATTTTTTTATCCTTCCCATGAATGTGGGTGCCTACATGCATATCCTCACACCTAATATGTTTGCTAAGTGTACAAGCATGGCAATTAATCGGTATTTTAGAAAGTAAGTTATTGCCAACAATAGAAAATATTCAAGCAA
This sequence comes from Protea cynaroides, assembly GCA_028583415.1. Classification (NCBI taxonomy): domain Eukaryota; kingdom Viridiplantae; phylum Streptophyta; class Magnoliopsida; order Proteales; family Proteaceae; genus Protea; species Protea cynaroides. Next base: position 25,710,034 of record CM053265.1, on the reverse strand, counting down.
GGCAAATAACATATTTCATCTCAAATATAGCAATAAAGCATGTGAATAATGATAGCATCAAGCATGTGAGCATCAAAAGGATAGACATAGCATCTCATGTATTATTCTCAATCAAGGTATGTTTCAGTGTGTCAGATGGGATTCTCTAGATCTATGGTTGAGGTCTAATGTGAATCTCTCAATGTATTAAGATCAGATCCTTGATCAATGGCTAGATCTCTTTTTATCTCTTCAAATCAACAATCTATCAGATCAGATGTTCAATCTAGCGGTCAGATCTCTTCAAAACATTGATTATTATGATCAACATGCAAATTTCATCAAAATAGCCAAGATCAATGGCTCAGATTTCATATCAAGATATAATCATGATCAAACTAAGAAATCAATGGCTTAGATTTTTCTAAATCAGTTATGATCAAGATCCAAAGGTTTATATCACTCAAAATCACTCACAATGACAATCCAATTGTTTAAATCACTCGAGATGATAATCTAACCATTCATATTCATTTAAATCACTCTTGATCAAGATCTAATGGTTTATATTCCTTTAAGACACTCATGATCAAGATCTAATGGTTCAAATTCCTTTAAGACACTCATGATCAAGATCTAATGGTTCAAAATTTTTAAGACACTCATGATCAAGATCTAATGGTTCAGATCGCTCATCATGATAATGCAACCATTCAGATTGATTATAATCACTTCCAAGGATAATCTAGCCATTCAGATTCATTGAAATTACTCCAATGGCCAATATTCATCATCATATGATCAAAAATAAAATTATCATCCAAGGATCAAATTTATCTCAACGAAATCCAAGATCAATAGCCATAATCAACGCCATAAAAATTCCCAATCATATGGTTAGACCAATCTCATAAAATTCCAATCGGATCAATTCCATTCAATTTCCACAATCGGATCAATTTCATTCCATTTTCATACAATTGGATCTATTCCATTCAATTTTCATAATCGGACCAATTCATAAAAATTCCACAATCGAATCAATTCCATTCAATTTCCACACAATGGGATCAATTTCATCATATTAAAATTGAGATCATAGTTGGATTAATCACGTTAAATTTCAAAGTCATGGCATATTTCATCACATAACATTTATTCATGATCAAACGCTAATAATTTTCATAAATTTTTCAGCCATGGTCAGACCAATTTCATAAAAAAATCAAGCATCCATTGAGATCAATTCAAGCATGGTACGATCAAACACATTAAATTCGGCATGGTTGGATCAATTACATAACATTCAAGCCATGGTCGGATCAGGTTGGGAGAGGGATTGAGTCGGTGATAGAGGGTGCTGGCTGTGGATGTAGTGGGCAGCAGGTTTGTTGGTCCCGGATTTGGGTTTTGGTTCACAGAAGGTAGGGATGGCTGGGCTTAGGTGTCGCATGGCTGGATAAGGCTTACCAGGTGGCTGGTTTTTGAGGTTTACAGGTGTTACTGGAGGTAAAGGGCTAGCGGACAGCAAGGGGATGAAGTGGTGCATGGGGATGGTTTGGTTTCTCGGCTGTATAGGTAGGCTTAATAAGGCGGGATTTCATTCATTTCCTTTCTTAACAGATAACTGACTCCTTTCTCTCAATAGCTTATTCTCTCTCTTTCCTATTCTTCTCTTCTTCTCGAGTTCACTCTCTTTCTTTCTTGGATTCTTCCCAGCTTTTCTCAATCTCTCTCCTAAGTTTGCCTAGAACCCTATGGTTGGATGCCGTATTTCTTTCCATACATATATGAGGATATATACCTATATATATAATGTAATATGATATGCATATGCACTATATAATATATAATATATATACATATAATAGATATGAATAAATAATATATGTATATATATACTATACTATATACAATATATGCATAGGTACACAGCTGCATTGACTTGGTCTGGACTACTTTGACTGAGTTGCATTGACATGAGTTGACTGAGTTGGGCCAGACTGGATTTTCTCTCTAGCATTTCATAGGCCATTTTAGCTGCAATTCTGCATGGGACCCTTTGACGGCCTCTGCCCCAAATTTTCTACGTCCACTTTGTAGAGCACTAAAAATGAGGAATACTGGAGCTTGAATCACCTGATTGGATGTTGGATAATAAAATCGCGATTCCCAGGTTGACACTGAGAGGGGGGTGAATCAGTGACCACTAAAAATCTTCCCAACACTGTGAGGTCAGTCCCGACTGAATAAACAATGCTGCCTTGAGCTGTCTGTCTATGCTGTGTTGCCTTGAGTTGGCTAGTTTACACATTTATTCATTTACACATTTCGTGTAACACATTATGCCACACACATAAAGGAATCCATACCAGAGGCTTGGCCTACCAAGTGTGTACACCCAGACCTATAACCCACACACTTCAAATGCACAATACAAACAAACACATCCACATCCACATGACACATTGTGTAATGTGGTTCTCCTATTACACACTGTGATGGCTACTCCACGGGGCAATACCCTAACCAGGGTTTTGTATTATACCCAATACACTACTCAAGATGATTTTGCTGCTACTACAGCTCAAGTGCTATAACACAAATACATTCCAAGCACCAACTTGGAATCCAGGCAACAACCCCAATCATGTCAAGCCCCTACTTGACAGGTTGATAGGTTACAGAGAATAATTAATGAATTGATTACAAACCCTTCCCAAACATCACAAATATTACAATCATAGGGTTTATTGGCGTGATTACTTTCCTAGCGTGATCACGACATGTGTGGAGTTTACCAAGCAGTCTTTTCTACTTCTTCAAAGGTGGTGGGTGAGCTTTTTTACTAAAAATGGGAGTTCGACATTCTCCCAATGCTTTTTACGTTACTGCAACTTTACCAGATTCTCAAAACACTCTCACACTACCTCTGCCTAGCTCTAGTAAGGCATAGATGAAGAATAAAGATAGATAGGGATCAAAGAACATCTCCAAAGTGCTCCATACTAGAGTTTTCAACAAAATCACACTTTTTCCCCTCTGGAATTTCTCTCAACTAGTTGCAATAGGTAGATGTTCAAAAATGGAGTTCAGGGGATTTTGAATCACCCCAATCCGAGTTTCGATGGCCAAGATATGGCCATCAGAAGATTGACCACCCAGATTAGATTAAATGGCATCTTGGGGTCTGATTCAGTGCGCCGCGTTTCATGGTAGCCACTGCCTCTGACGTCATAGAGCGGATTTGTCGAGTGCTCTTTGGCGTGGAGAGAATCTTTGAGGATGATCGTCAGATTTGTCGGTCAAAGGTGGGATTCTGCTATAGCCGTCGGATCTGTGCCATCGCGTCACCGAGTGTCGGTGATAATCACGATTGTACGATTAGAAACATCTCCGCCGATGCATCACGTTTGCGCCACACCGAATCAGTGCTGCGACTAAATAAAGCGTGGAGCATGAAATAAACATACAACAGACCAGTCGTAGGCCTCGCTCAAGGATCTTGACGCACCGCCTGTGAAGCACTGTAGCCCGCATTTTTCTTGGCCATCGAATAGGAATCTTGGGTATGTGGCTTGATCCAGACCCTTCATTTTAGATCTTCTTCTTTTTCTTTGACCAAAATACCCCTATAAATGAGTGAGATTGCCCTGTAAATCCTAATTTTTCCAATAGGGTCTTTAGGAACTTGTTCTTTGCGGCATTTCGTCGAACAGGTGAGATGCAAGATGAGTGAGACGTGTTGGCTTGCGCTATGCAATGGCTGCGCACGCAGGCATCGTGTCATGCAGGTCTGCAAGGAGCTGGCGGCCCTACTACTGCCTTGCTGACCTGCGGCATGGCACGCGGGTGCTGTGAACGCGACTGCCTGCTATGCTGTGCTGCTGGGCAGGGCATGGCCTGTTGGGCTATGCTGCTGAGCAGAAGACTTGTGGCCTGCTGTGCTATGCACACGGCATGGCTGCCCCTGTTGGGCTGCTTAGCTGGTGGGCCAGCTGGCCTAGGCTGGGCTGCCAAGGTGGCAAGCCACATTAGGTGGGACCTACCTGGTTCCCACCACTTTCTCCCTCCTTTCTCTATCTACTTTCTCCCTCTTCTTCCTTGCTTTCAAACACTGAACTGCAAGGCTTCTGACTGTCCACTCTGTCTGTTGACTGTTCATATTGTTTGCTGATAATCTCTCTCCTCCATATCATTCTCCCAAGCTTGCCAACAATGACAACTTACTCTGTACTGCTCATGACTGTTCAATATCTCCTCAGTCTAGCCAAGGTTCCAATAAAAATTATGAAGGATCGAAGTTTAAATAATTAAACTTATGGTAATTTGCACGCAAGCCCTTGGATGTTTATTATTGATTTTCAGAAAATGTCCTTATTCTCATTCTCAGACTAAAATCACCATAACTTTTTCGTTTCACATCGGAATTGAGCGATTCTGGTCTCATTTCAAAGGTATTTCCAAGACCTACGCATCCATGTAGGTTGCAGCCCATGACCTTGCTGTGGGGCCCATGAAAAATCATATTGAAGTCTCAGCCAAAAATCCAAACCTTGCATTGGGACCCTCCAACTTACCGTATGGTTTCACATAGACTCCTGGACACTAGGGACCACCTCAGCTCTTCTCAAAACACTATAGAGAGCATGCCAGGACTGATCGATTGTCATTTTTTTTGAGTGGGTTTCACTCGCCTCCCCTGTACTTTTCTAAACTTTTCTCTCACCTTTCCTACTTTGTTGTTTACACTCCAGTAAGACTTTGCTCAGCTGGGGTGGCAAAAATGGGGTGCTTACAGATACCCCTCTTTAGTCGAGATTGTATCAATTGAGGGTGAAGACAAGAAAACCACATTTTTACCTCCCATATCAGAGAGACAAAATCTTCCAAGAGGTAAGATCATCAGACTAATCATTTGGCTTTCACACACATGTTATGGCAATTTCAATAATATCAAGACTAACAATCATCATCACACAAATCACGTATAATCAAGACAAATGACTTTGTTAGCATGCATACTCTGAATGGATTGTGAAGGATTGCTAGAAATAGAAATGGTTCTCAGCGTCTAATATGTTTAAGATGAGGTGAAGAATGAGTTCTGAACATTGAGAGTTCCTTAGGACTGAGACTAGAAAATTGATATCTGACTTCAACATTGAAAGCTCTTTAGGGCCGAATTTGGAGATTGAGATATGAACATTGAAAGCTCTTCTCTCATTCCTTATTTTTTTTTATTTTATTTATTTATTTATTTTATTTTTTTTTTGTATCTTTTTGGGACTGAAATTTAGAGTTTCCTCCAAATTGTCTACGTATCCTGGGATGTATCTTTCCCAAGAATTAGGTCACCACGTAGTTCGGCTTTGGTATGGATGACTCGCATGGATCGAAAAATGGATAGTCCAATACCACTCAGGTGTACTCTATCTTGGTGTAAGAGGAGTAAAGGGAAAATAGCCTAAGGCCACTCAGGTGTACTCTACCTCGGTCTAGGAAGGCTAAGATATAAAGTGTTCTAAAACCACTCAGTTGTACTCTACCTTGGTCTAGGAAGCCAAAAAGAGTAGTCTAAAATCACTCAGGTGTACTCTACCTCGGTTTAGGAAGACTACAGGGGAAATAACCTAAGGCCGCTCAGGTGTACTCTACCTCGGTCTAGGAAGGCTAAGATATAAAGTGTTCTAAGACCACTCAGGTGTACTCTACCTTAGTCTAAGAAAACAAAAGGTTGACTAGCCTAAAACCACTCAGGTGTACTCTACCTTGGTCTAGGAAGCCAAAATGTGTAGTCTAAAATCACTCAGGTGTACTCTACCTCGGTTTAAGAAGACTACAAGGGACATAGCCTAAGGCCGCTCAGGTGTACTCTACCTCGGTCTAGGAAGGCTAAGAAAATTAATATAGTATTCTAAGACATTTTAGGTGTCCTCTACCTTGGTCTAAGAAGACTAAAAGGGAGGTGTACCACTTTAATAAGCGAATCGTAAGGGTAATCGAACCTGATTAAGGGAATGGGTTGAATAATAACCGTTCTTGTTAAAGCTGCCTCGGACTTTTAACCTTTAGACTGGATTTGATGATCCTTCCAGGAAAGCCTCCTTTCGACTTTGACCCTTCAGGATGGATTTGAGAATATCAGAACATATGCTGCCTTGGCACCTTTTCTTTTCTCTATTTTTTCCTTTTTTTTTTCTTTTCTGTTTTTTCTTTTTTGTTTCCTTTTTCTCTCTCTTTTTTTTTTCTTTTCTTTAGGACAGGGACCTTGCACATTAGTATAAATCATGGAACATTATTAGCACTAAACTTTGATTTGAACATGAAACTTGATCAATTGCAGCTTGATGTTAAAATCCTAATGCAACTTTGGCGTGAGCACATGGATTCATAATCATGGTCAATCATGGAAGTGAGAGAATCTGGCAGCACACATGATCTCCATCACAAAATAGTTTCATTTACCAGATTCTAGATTGAAGGATGCCCTAGTGAGAATTCTAGATAAAGCTAGCGAGCTTGACGATCCTTAACCAACGCTACCGATCAAATTTGCTGTTAACTCACAGAGATGCATGATCGGCTGAATTTTTTTTTCATTGTAGCAGATCAAATTGGTAGAACAACCCCGTAATGAACATGATGTGATACGGGTTAAGCTCCTGATCTTTATTTGAGAGTTGCTCAGAGTTTTTGCAACAATGCCATATTAGATTTGAGCAATGTATGAATTCAGCCTAAATTAGAAGCAAGATGCCACTGGATTTAGAATTCTTCCTTCTCATCGGATTTGAACTTTCAAGATAGGGTTTGGAGAAAAAGAACGGTGACCCAATTAATCTCCCATTTGCAAGCAGAATGATTCGACAATCTAACCAAACAGGTGCAAGATCGCATCTAGATTTTCTTTCTTAACATGATTGAGAAAATGAGAAGCATGTAGGAATGATTGGATGGGCCTATTATGCTAATCATGAAAGCCAGTGATTTGAACATTTAAAGCCCGAGAAAATTTTCCAAATGTACATAGGTAATACATGATGGAGCTTGATTCTTTTCAAGAGGATGTATCTATACCCCTAGTGCCTGTACATTGTGCCGGCCTACTTTGTAGTGTGCAAAGAGATAGTCAGAAGAAAACATGCATTCTGCCTCAGAGTTGAGAATAGGTGAAACCTGTATCACACATGAGACTTGACAAGGTAGAACCTAGATTGAGAGGGCCGACGAACTGATTATGGACAATGTTACTCAGATGGACCTCTACCCTAAACCTTGAAAATGAAGGAAATGATTTGTTCAACCACCCAAGGATGAATTTGTCTCTACCAATCGGTTTAAAAATGACATTTTTGGCTATACGAGGCTACTTTGGCACTTAAGGGAAGCAAAGGCAATGATTTTGATCAGTTTTGCTAGGTATGACTCATACTAGGATAAGTGGAAGTTATCTATGGAGGCAAATTGGATATGCTTTGGATTCTCTGATGAATTCCACCTTGATGTCATCGACAATTGGATCTTCCAAACATGAAGTTACCAATAAATATGGGTATATCCAAAAGGTTGGGAAGAACAAAACGCTCTATCAGTAAATATCACTTTGAATCATCCTCCCAGATGGAGGTTTTCTCTCGAGCGAGAAAGGATTCTTTACCTCAGTAGAGGGTGAATAAGATTGATGGCCTCAAAATTTTCTTTCTTTATTTCTTTGAACATCCCTTATTTGTATTCAGATGACTGTAGTAAAAATAAACAAAATGGTCTAAATGTGGCGATTATGTCACTAATGGGTCTGGGTGAGATTCTATGGCCTTTGAACTCACGGGTAGCTTCTCAATGTGTGATGTCCAGGATCAATGGGTAATTCATACCCCAGTCTTTAAATAGGCATCTGCATCTATTGACAGGTAGGCCATTCTCGAATAATCACTAAAGAGGGTTTTAAAGGGATGGAATTCCACTCTAAATTTAGGTACAACACTAGATAGCTCTTTTCCTCTTGGAGAAACTCAGATAAAGAATTCATTTCTACAAGCCGTATCATAACACCGAATCAGTTGTAACCACGTCTGAGCCTAAAACCTCTAAGTCCATAGACAAATATGATAATGAAGGTTCAAACAGACTGATAAGAAACTATCCATATGGGTCAACCATTGGGAGAGTGTTTGATTATTTATGTAGAATGGTTTATCCAACCGAGGAGATACTACTTTATTGGCTTTCTAAAAAATAGACTATCGAAGTCCTTGGACGTCATTGAATTAATGAATGACAGATGACCATTCCAGTCAGATTTAATGAATAATTTTATCCATAAGGACTGACATGCTCACTAGAGGCAACGTCATGAAATTTTGATTGATCAATGATGGGCTTGTAATGGAGACTCTTTGGAAGACCATTGGATTTATGGACAGGAGGAAGAGTCTGTTGTCGATAAAGAAATTGTACTCTGATGATGATGAGGTAATGAGACTATCCCCTGTAAAGGTGGGATCTAGTGATCAAAATTGAAAATCCAGTCCAACTTACGTCTATGAAAGATGACAAAGATCAATCTTACCATCATGTGCTGTCGATGTACCTCAATTGGGATAAGTTTCCATCAAGCTTAAAAAATGTGACCTTGTTGAAGCATGGCAAACGAACCAGCTCTCTACCAATGATGCTTTAATATAATAGACATGCCAAGAGATGCATGAAACAATTGAACTCTCTGCTGACTTTCGTTGGGAAATGCCATCCAACATCATTACCTCTTTTTGTATAGCTCCTCTTTTTTTCCTTTTTTTTTTTTTTTGTTTTTCTCATTCTTTTTGTTTTTTTTTTTGTTTTTTTTTTGTGTGGAAACTATACATGGCAGTGCTTTACTTGATCAAGATTGGCTTCAAACTGGTACTCTTCACATTGGGCTTCCACTTTTGAAAGTTGTTGGCTTATGAGAGTTCTTGGAAGTGATATTTCTATGTCGACTAAAGGTGTTGTCTCTTTTTGGTGAAGTATAAAGCGCAGAAGTATCTCAATCAATATTCTGCTCTTTTGTTGACTCTTGTAGTATAGTAATCTATCAACTCCATTGCGCTTATCCATTCAACCATATGTCTCTCTAATTCTCATTTGTATCATGCTCAACAACATCTTTATCTTCTCAATAAACATCTATGCTTGCTCGGGTAGCATATCCGTATGATCTCTTCTGAAGAATGATTGTCATATTTTTGCTCATGGATATTATTCCTCCTTTTCAATGATATGGGGGAAGACATGTGTCTGGCTATGAGAATCCGAGTACACATCTCTTATTCTAATCTTTCAATTTTTTTTCCATGATGTGGCTTTAAAACAAGATTAATCCTACCAATGTTGTACTCCTGTGTATTTGGACTGATCATTCCGAAATCATCCACAGATGGGTTGAACTTTCTTTTCTCAAGTGGTCAGTAGTGTAGAAGTTTGGGTGACAGCTCATCATCCATATCTTCTCCAAAGTAAGAATTAACTATGCACATGGAAGGGGAAGAATTCTAAGCTGGGAAGAAATGTATTGGAAAGAAACCAAGTACAGTAGCAAAAGTCCCAAATGGGATG
>CM053265.1:25679958-25699958 GCA_028583415.1 Protea cynaroides | reverse complement strand
GCAGGACCTACCTTAATCTGTAAATTAAGTACTCCATTGATGGTCCTCCTGGTACAGTCATAAGCCTTAACACAATGTGTGGAAGGCCTGAGCTCTGTCTCATTGAACCCAAGATGCTTGAAAGTGCTCAAAGGGAAGACATTCAATGCTGAACCTTCATCTACAAACACTCTTGGAATCATGTAATCCTTGAGACCAATGGTGATATAAATAGCCTTGTTATGTATCCTCCCTTCATCAGTCAGATCGGCATCGCCATACATCAAAGAGTTAACAGCATGAGATCATCCAACCATGTTTGCTAGCTCAGTACGATTAGTGGAGACTGGAACTTGGATGTTGGCTAATGATTTCAGAACTGTGTCCCTGTGTGCCTTGGATGCCATGAGTAAATCTCAAATTGACACATTAGCCTGTGTCTTTTCCAACTGCTTCAAAATAAGGTTTTAGGGCTCAGGGGCAGTATATTGCTCTTTCCCCTTGTCTCTCGCCAACGGTCCAGGATTATCAACTGTCAAGTTCGCAGGCTTGAAGGTCTTTCCACTCTGGGTTTCTACTACAGGCTTGTCATCATACCCAGGGATGTAAATCTCCAGGTTACTGAAATCTTGGGTCGCCTGGGCTACCTCCCGCTCATCCTCAATGTATATGATCAAAGGGGTTCCCTTCTCAACCCTTGCTACAGAATGCTTTGTCTGTTGACGGAAGACCACCTATAGATCATACTCTGGTTCTTGCTTGATAGACACAACCTCAGATGATCCCTCATACTTGTTCTGGTCCTTCCAACTGTAAACAGGTGAAACCGAAGACGCACCATATTCATCAGAAACCTCAAAATGTGAAGAATTGTAACAACCATCCTCTTCCTCTTATATGAAGTTGACAGAGTGGTTAGGGAGAGGATTTTTTGCTGTGGAGGCTGGTCGGTTCTAAATGGCAAAAGTTTCAGCTTCCAGTGCATCTTGAATCGCTTCCTTTAAGGCGAAGCAAAACTCTGTGCCATTCCCAACATGGTCGTGAAACTGGAAGAATTTGTCCTACCTAAAACTTACTGGGAGAGGATTGGGTAGTACCATCAGTCGAGGGGGCTTTAATAGGCCAGCCTTCATCAATTTATCCATGATCAATTCTCTTGGTAAACCCAGCTATGTATATTTTCTGCTTGCTCTCTGATTCCTCTGAAGATATGGAGCTTCATTCAATAACGGGGCTGAAGAGGCTGCTGCCACGCTCTTGACCTGGGAAAAAGAATTTGTACTAGACGCTTTGAAAGAATTATTTCTCCTGCTTGAGCTGCCCTCAGATATTAGCTTATCGCCTTTATGCGGGAGATCCCCGTGGTTGATCGCATCCTCGATCTGTTGTCCAGCGACAATTAAGGTCTGGAAGGTGGTGATGCCTTGTCCAAAGATAAAATTTTTATATGGGTTAGCCAACCCTCTCATCATCATGGTGACTTGCTCTCTCTCAGAAGGTCTGTTCCAGATTTGCATAGCAAATGGCCCTGAATCTGGCCAAGTAAACAGTGAATCCTTCTCCAAGCAATTGTATGATTGTTTCTAACTGCCTTCTATGAGTTTCCACTTCAGTGTTATAAGAATAATGTTCCACAAAATCAGTTGTAATGTCTACCCAGGACTTGATTTGGGAGGGTTTCAAGTGCAAGAACAATTTGTGAGCCCCACCATATAGAGAGAACTGAAATGCATGGCCCAACTGCTCGTCTGAGAACCCTCTCCCTATCCTCAGGATACCAGTAAATGACCTAATATGGGTAGTGGGGCAGCCCAAACCATCAAATTTCTCTAAAGGCCATTTGAACTTATCTGGCAGCTTGGCCTCTGGGAAGTAATTCACTCCTTCAGCGTCTATAATCTGATCTTCCATTCCTTTCATTCCTCTAAGAAAATGCTCTACATTGTGCAACCGACTCATGACGGCTGAACCGGCCAACAGTTTATCCACCTCCGATAGCTCACTGGAGGAAGGCTCCTGAGTCATTATCTGGGGCAGAGGAGATGCATTCTTGGGGGTGGTGGGGCCATTGCCTTCCTCAGGTGAGGCTGCCACATTGGAGGCTGATTGTGGCCCAATATTCATATTTTGCTTAACCAATCCTACCATGGCATGAATTGTTTGCTCCAAACTGGTAAGCTTGGTGGTCAAAATAGTGATTAGATCCTCTAGGGGCCCATGATGATCTTCTGTCTCATGATCTTCCATTTCCTCTGTCAGATTGACCAGCTCTCTAGGATATCCTTGGGTTGATTAAGGACTGGGGACTCTATGTAGTCTCCTAGAGGTGGGATCCCTTACCCAACTGGATGTTATGTTTCAACTCTCCTGAAGGTGATTGGAAATTTGGAACAGGGGAACAAAGGTCAAACTCTAATAGATAGGGAGAACCAAGAATAATGAACATGTATGCATCAAAGTTAACTCAACCAGACAATGTTAGTTCTTATGTAAGAACTCCATTAGGTTAATCATCGCCAATTCCAGTGATTCAGATTGATTCTTTGGTTGGTTTTCAGCAAGAGGGTATCTGTGAAACAGATTATACCTATGACTGAAACTCTAGCCAAATTAATAGATCAGAATCAATGGATTTGGGAGGGATTTACCATCTGAAAGGACGCGCACAGGATATCAAAGAATTTTTATTCAATCTTGAACAAATGAGTGATTGCTTCACCAGTGATCACCCGCGTTGAGCGAGGTGAAACTGGGTAAAGACAATACTTAGGTGTTCAGGGATGAATCAAGCATACAAGTGTCAATAATGTGATAATAGGACACAACAAGGCTACGTTGACAAAGATAAGAATGCCTATCACCGTATGCACGATGAGTCAAAGACACCTACATCCCCTTTATATACCCACATAGCTACAGGTATGAGCCAAGGTTGTGGCTTCACCTAGCGGGTCATCCAATATGCACTGGAGCCTGTTTCAGCTAACCACGAGATTTGTAACAGTAGTAACCAATATCTCGAAAACCATGGTATCAATATACCATAAAAATAGTCAGTAAAGTATACAATGCACCTAAACAATAAAGGGTGAAGATCACTGTTTGCTACTTCTACACCTAACTACAACCTAAAGCCCCAAGATAAAAGTTTATGCAAAAAAAGAAAGGGATAAGGATTTACAATCTGAAGTCTGGCATGAATCCCCAGAGGAGTCACCACTGTGAGGACCAAAGGAAATTATTTGAAAATTGAATTATCCTTGCTTTTATATTTGAGTTTACATGTTGTGAAACTTGTCTACCCTCATTACACTCAAACTGGGATCTGAAAAGTTCTCACCTATAGATCCCATCCACTCATGCCAGTGAAGGAAAAGAAGACTGGAGTTGCCACCTAGATAAGTTCTAGGACCTATAAATGATGTCCCTTAATGGAGGGACACTAATGACTCGCGCAAATGGAATGGCTATCTCGTCTTACAAAAGGCGGGTAAGTGTCAAATTACGAGTTAGGAAGGTGTTAGACACCCAATTCACCATGTTGAACCGGTCTCCCTAAATCCTTTCCTTTTCTACAATTTATGAACACTTGAAAATACAATACAAGGTAGAAGGGGGAATCCTAAATTGATCTCTAATTTTTTACTAACTATGCATGCATAAGCTGAAATTAAACAAATTAAATAAGGAAATAATCACAAAAAGAATTAAAGAATTTAATGAACGCCTAATCATGCATCTAAAGAAAGGAAAAAAATGATATACAACATATGACCGAGGTCTGGGAAAATCCCAGACCGCCTACGTATCCTGTACAGCGAGAATCAGGCCAAACGTAGTTCGGGCAGGTGTGTACGTACCAGATGTGTGCAAGAAGAGGGACGCTCCCAAAATATTGGAACGCATCCCAAGCGATGGATGCTCCCATAATCATGGAACACATCCAATGGTGAGAGATGTCCCCACAACCGTGGGACCCATCTCAGTGTTGAGGTACTCCCTATCACAAGGAAGTCCCCTCAATGAGGTAATCCTATAATACATGGAACTTACCTCAATTTGAGTGTGTATGTGAAAATGATGCTCCCAAAATATTGGAACACATCCGAAGGATGAGATGCTCCCCTAATGGTGGAACACATCTCGGTGTAGAGGTATTCCTTTCCACAAGAAAATCTCTTCGCTGAGGTAATCCCATAATACATGGAACTCACCTCAATTTGACCGAGCGTGGAGCAACCAAACTCCCCCGCAGCCTACGTATCCCTCGAGATCTCTGTCTCTCCAGAATCAGGTCAGGTGTAGTTCCCATGGATTGACGAGCCATGGATACGCGTGGCAACACTCAAGAAAGGCTAGATGCCTCAGCTCCCCACACACGGGGTTCACTAATATCACACTCATATCCCACATTCGGGATACCCAAGCGGACCGTTTGTCGGGCCGCCCACCCTATGCATACATCTATCCAATTGCAATTTTTCATTAATACATTCTTGATACAACGATTTCCCACACTCTTGGATCCAATCCTAGGGTTGGGTGGGCTCATTCTAAATGAGCCCACAAGGGGTCAGACTCTTTGGAGTCTCTTAGCCAATCACATCGCGGGAAGGAAATACCTTAACATACATCTATTATGAATTGGATATTCAAATGGAGATACATCACTTGAGGGTGGGGGTATGCGTGGAGTAAAAACAATATGTACATTGATCATGGGGGCTACACAACAAATTAAATCTAAACATGAAAGCAAATTCTAATCTTGGAAATTCATTTAAATATGACATGATAAGCATGCAAACAATAAGCTGAAATCAGCACCAAACCAAACACACAAAGATCATCTCTATGGGGACGGCAAGCGTGTATTGATTTTGCAATAGAAAGGCAGTGACAGAGATTACACTTAAACAAGGAAAATTTCATCTACATTATCATGTTGTTCTCCATCATAACCATGACAAAAGAGAAAGCCCTTTAGTGCTAAACTAATTAAGCCTATTCTATTGTAAACAAAAGGAAAGATAGGTAGCAATAAACCACGCAAACATTACTACTAACTGAACCCAGACTTAACCTCAACCACATAAACTTACAAGCCCACCCTAAGCCATACAAACTCAGACCCAAGCCTAACCTCAATAAACTTAAACCCTGGCCTGACCTGAATCAGATTTAACAAGCTAAACAAAACCCAACCGAATCAAGATTTAAGCTAAACCCAAGCAAAAGCCCAATCTAAGTGGGCTAGACTCCATGGACCTGAACAACACTTTAACCAGACCAACCTATGCAGAACAGACCAATCTTACAGACCTAAACCCAAACTGACCCGAACCAACCTCAAGCCCAGATCCAATTAGACATAAATAATCAGAAACTCAACCATACCTAATAGCACACAAGTTAACCCAGGTCAGACCCAATAGTCCAGTTCACAACACCAAGCCCACATGGACTAAACTAACCCAACCCCAAACCTAAAGGAGGTCAGGCCAAACCAGACCTGGCTCAGACTAGACTAGCCAGACCCTAAACCAAGCCCCAAACCCGATTCCGACAAACTAAAAATGGCCTGAATAGGAAACCCAAATCACACTACAGTGCACACCCCTATTCGGATTCACCCAAACATACACCATAGAAAACATAGTAAAAGAAACACCATATGACCATGAAAGAGAAGACAAATCAGAGTAAAAGCTTAACAATAGGAGTGGGGGAAAGAAAGAACAAATAAAAAAATAAAAAAACACTAAACAAAACTACAAGAGACTCTCACCCATTATCTGAACCTGTCTAAGTAGGAAAACCAGAAGAGGCATAATTTATATCCTACCCAAAGCCAGTATTCACAAATGATAAAAAAGATGAAACCAAATAGGAAATAAACATGATAAATAAAGGAGTGAATCAAGAAAACAAAACTGGTCGGATGCTAAAAAGGACAAAACACAAACACAATAGGAATGAAATTGGCCTTAACTTCAAGCCTGTTGAGAAGAAAAAAAAATTAAAGAGGAAGAAAGGAGTATCTATCGCCTAAAGTCGATAGCAGCAATGGGTGCAAAATCCCTTCCTTAGTCGACAGTGATGGTGGCGCCTCTTCTCTCTCTCGGAACGTCCTTGATCTGAGAGACCCAATATCCTTAGCTTCACCTCCAGCAGCTCTGAGGACAAAATCGATACCAAAGTTCCCGAGTGGAACTCCCGTCGTCAGCCCCTCTGCAATCTCTCTCTTCCTCTGCGCAGCCACAGACAGCGTCCTTGGTTTTCCCCTCTACCCTTCCTTCTAGTATCCCACAGCAGCAGATCGAGACCAAGTTTCAGTCTCTCTCATCCTCACCTCCGCTCAGCCCTCTCTTTCGCACTCCCTCTTCTCTCTGATTTCCCCCCTCTCTTTTTTCTTCCTCTCCTCGATCTCGATTCTCCCTTTTATTTCCCCCTCTCTTTCTCAGCTTCTTTGGCCTTCTTCTTTCTTCCTTTGGGCAGCATGGCAAGGCCGTGAGGTGTCAATGGGAGAGAGGATCATTGGGTAGGTAGGTAGGCTAGAGAGGGAGTCAGCATTTTTTTTGGGGGAGGGATTTCAGGGAGAAGAGTTGAGGTGTCGACCTCTCCTTTTCCCCTGCAACTCTCTCCCTCACCGCCTCTCTCTCATTTCTGCATTTTTTTTTCTTTCTGCATCTCCTCTTTGATCCTTTGATTTAGGGTTTTAGGGATTTTTTTTCTTTTTTTTAATTAATCTAGTAATGCCCAAATTGCCCCACCCTTATATATATATATATATATATATATATATAAACCTTTTTTTTTCTTTTTTTTCTTTTTTTTTATTTTTATTATATTTTTTGTTTCATTCATCATTTTTTTATTTATTATTTTTTTAATTAATACACCCCTCTCATTGCTTATGGTGCCCAAATGAGAGCGGAGATCCCCGTAGTGGCAAAATCGGCTGCTGACAGTACATAAGTTGAAAGAGTTTTAACTTTAAGGGGTCTCATTAACCCAAAGGTGGTGAGATTTTTGAGAGTCATTATTCTTTCATGGTTACTGCAAAGAAACTGAGAAGACCATTGCATGTTTATCCCAAAGGAGAATGTATAGTTGGTTAACTCTTGAAAAAATGATATTTACTTGCATGGATATTTTGATATGGTTAATGCAAGTAAAAGATATGTGTATGAGTCTTTTGTTATTTAATATTGTGTTTAGACTCATTCACTGATGTGTTCATCCAAGTATGACTGTCCCAAAGAATGTTTTGATATCTATTTATTTCTATTCAGGACAAAGTATAAGTAAATATAATAGCATGTGTTTATATGAGTCTTGTGTAATTTATCTATTACATGATATTTTGTTTGGACTCATATAATGATAATGGTTTATGTCTCCTAGGATGTCTGTCTCAATGAATGTGCCAGATGGCATGGTAGTTTTTAATTCCCACTCTTCCTGGGACATAGGATAAGATTTGTTATGAAAATATTGGAGATTAGTCTAGGATCATTTGACCTAGATGTATCCTTCATAGTAGTTTACATTAGTTGTGAGGTATTCTACTATTGAGGTTATGTGTAGCAGTATTAAGATAAGAAATATTATGAAGGGGTTATCTATGAGAAATCGAAGGGATAAGAATAATATTTCTAGAGGGGTCAGGAGATAGTTTATTGATCCAGTTGAAAATGGTAATATGAGAAAGTATTTTTGGTAGCTATCAACTATCATTGAAAAGCTCAAGGACAATGAGACCAAAGTAATTGATATATTAAATATCACATTCCTTGCTAGAAAACATATTCCGGTCTAGTGGCTTTCATTATCAAAAAGGGAGAGATAGAGCCAGTGATAAGGTTATTATTGGATAAATTCAAGGTAAATTGTTCAAAGATGGGTAAATTAACCAAAGATAGGTCGTTTGACCAAATACTGTTATCAGATAGACAGAGCTAGAAAAGGATAAAGATTCTAGAATTCCCTAGATATTTGGAGTAGGAGGGTTCTCAAGATTGTTGGCTTGAATACGAGTTAAAATTGTTAAGCTTTTCATTGTAAAGTTTCTTTTTACATTCAAATGGTTTTTCTACTTTTGATTTTACTTTGTTTTTATGTTTATTGTTTGACTTAACATATCGCTTCCCATATTGAAAATGTAATGATGTTATTTGAAATATCGAAATTAAGGTTTTCCTTTTTAACTAAATAGAAAGGAGTTATGCTGTTATGGTGCTTATGATGTTGTAAAGTAAATGAATGTCTATAATGTTGACTATGTTTGTTTCTGTAAAGTGGTGAATAGTTTTTCATGTTTGATTGTGCAATTTTAGGTTCTCTAGTTGTACTAGTCATAGTTGATCTCTAGGGCAATGTAAAGATAGGTTAAGGTAGTTTTCTTGGAATGGTTGAAAAGATTTTGTCAGTGGGAGTCTTTAGATTCTCTAAGTCAGTGGGAGTATTCAGATCTGCTTGGTTAGTGGGAGATTTGGTAATTAATGATTTATCTATGATTGTTTGTATTGCTTATGGTTTAACGGGTGTGATGAACCGTTAATAAACCAATGGTTCCAAGATCGTATAGGTCGTTCCCACCATATCAAACTAAACACATTCCAAGGTAACAATCAGAGATAATAAATTAACAAGCGAAAGCCTTTATAAATAATGAACTGAGGTCTAACAATGATAAATAAGTAATTACATCCAATTATCTCCAAACAACTCAAGACATAAAGTAAATAAACCATTACATGTTTCGATACTCAAATATAATTAAACTTAATCAAAAACACATTGGTTGCACTCGTACGACAGATCATGTGCATACTCCATAGCTTCTAGATCCATAGCCACTATGTGTCCATATGACGGTGCATTCACGTAGTCTTCTACAATAAGACCTACATCATCGACTAAAAATATTCAACATCGAAAGGATGAGTACACATCACGGCTCAGTGAGCAAAAAAAATAATGTGCATTCAATTTAATGTCTTTGGTCTGGTTTAAGTTCGCAACTGTGCTATAGAAAGGATTGGCAGCTACCGCAACTCTATACACGAGTGTGTGAATCCACCCAATAGATCAAACACCATTGTCATCCCACATGCACCCACCATGGAATAGAGATAGTGCAAAAGTTTTTGGATCACACACCGCTAATACTTCCCCTGATGCCCTACCCATACCAATATGTAAGCCCCTATTGGCGAGGGCTTGCAAACTGGGCTCGCAACTAACCAATCCTAATACCATCCAAATATATCCAAGTCCTCATCCTAGCATCCCTCAATACGTCCATAGACATAGATCTAAGGCCCCCCGACAGAGTTAGAGACCACACAGTCTGAGACCACATCACCTGATGCCCTATGACGTAATAGTTATGCTAAGGTAATGTCGATACCATGATGTCAATGTGAAGTATGGTTTAGGGATCAAACACCCTTCCCCATACAGCACACCAACCACATTCACAAACATAAGCCCATTCCTATCATCATCATTCAACATGGTAGAAATGATAAAGTAAATATGCATGAACAGAAATAGTAGTAATATTGGATGACATGTGAGATGCATATTACAAGAATACAAGCATAGAATCATTCATGGCATTGGACACAATAAAGTAAAGGTAGCTTTTTATTTATCAATTAGTTTAGGTTTTGTTTCCTCACATTTTTTTGATATTCGATCTCCTTCCAAGCCTTGCAAATCACTTTAAATCAATTTAGCAACCTAGGAATTATATGAATTTAAGTTATGATTCATGTATAATATGTAATAGTAGTTGGAAGTCAAATCTGACCATTGATAGGTAACTGATTGGTCCTATGGTCTCATGCCTGTGTTGACCATACCATATACGGTCGACCCCCTACGGTCGCACTATATGTGACCATACTTGCGACCATAGGTTTCTTGAATTCTTTTCGAATGGCTGTGGTCGACTCTTTGGTCACCCTATGGTCGACCATAGCTGCGACCGTACGATTTCTGGTCAATATTACTTTTAATCCTAGTTCTTCCTGAGTAGATTTCTTGACTCATTACTTGGGTTCATCCTAAGGTTATCCTATGGCCATTATTTATAGTTTCTCATTAACCATTATCCCTAAAGCATCCCTCATGATTATCCTTAAGATTTACTCAAAGGATGACATGGATCATAATGGTTTGACATCCCCAATCCACAATAGAAAACCTTATTCAATAGGATTTACATCTACAGAGATAAGTTTCATACCTTGGCTTACAGTTGAAAGCTAGAACCTTCTTTGCAAAACCTTCCTCTTAGCCTTCTTCTCCTTCTCCTTTTCTCCTTTTTTTCCTTTCTCTTTCTCCCTTAGGTCTATGGTTTGATATTGTTCCAAAAGAGTGAAAAAGGGGTGGAGGGACATCCTTTATATAGAGAGAAACTCTCCATATAGAGCTCTCCAACAATAATAAAGAGATCCCCCTTTTATTTGGAAAGTTTCCAAACTTTGAAGTCTTATTTGGGTACTTATGGTCGAACGTACGATCGTAAAATCCATCGACCATACATTCTAAAAGTATCAACCATATGTTTAATTATCAGTGGTCTTTATTCCTCATCATATGGTTGACCATTCCTACTCAGGCAGTCAGTCATACACTTAATTTTAAGTATTTTTGAGTCAATTCGCTTATCTGGTCTCGTGGTCTTTCTTCACATGGTTGGTCTACTCGATCAAGCAATGATGGGAACCTAGCATCACACAGTTAAATCAGGTTAGGAGAGTGCGGGTCTTATAACTCTCCATCACATAAATTTCATCCTTGAAATTTATACATACCTTCTGAGTCGAATAGATGAGGATATTGTTTTCCTTTAGCATTCTCTTCTTCCCATGTGATTTCTTCTACATCTTGGCTTCTGCAGGTAACCTTAACATAGTAAATATCATGATTTCAAAGACGTTGAACCTTTTGACTGGTGATTTCAAAAGGTACTACTTCGAACGTCAAATCTTCAGTCAAATCTAGTGGATCCGTCGTTAACACGTGTGTTGGATCTCTGACATACTTCTTTAGTTGTGAGTTATGGAATACATCATGTACACTAGATATCAATGGTGGTAGTGCTAGCTGATACGCTACCTTTCCATGCCTTGTCAGAATCTCATAAGATCCAATATATCTGGGACATAGCTTCCCTTTCTATCCGAACTGTTTTAAACCACGCATAGGGGATATTTTCAAAAATACCTTATCACCTGTGGTGAATTCAAGGTCTCGACGTCGATTGTTTACATACTGTTTCTGACGGTTCTGAGCTCTTCGGACCCTTTCCTTGATGATGTCGACTACTTGACAAGTCTCTTTAATAAATTCTGGTTTAACAATTCTCTGTTCTCTAACCTTGTTCCAAAATAAAGGAGTTTGACACTTCCTATTATATAGTACTTCATAGGGCGATATCTATTTATAGCTTGATAGCTATTGTTATAAGCGAACTCGATCAATGATAACTTCTCATCCCATGATCTTTTGAAATCAATCACACAAGCTCAGAGCATGTCTTATAAAATCTGAATAGTGTGCTTCGACTGTCCATCGCTCTGAGGGTGAAATGCGATACTAAATTTTAGCATTGCACCCATAGTCTTTTGTAATCCTTCCCAGAACTTTGAGGTAAAGCGTAGATCTCTGTCGAAAAAGATGCTTTCAGCTACACAATATAATCTAACAATATTATCTACATACAACTTAGCTAGCCTCTCCAGAAGCTGTCTGAGTCAAACGATCTACAATCACCCAGAGTGCATCAACTACTCTGGGAGTCAATGGTAACCCTGTGACGAAATCCATAGTAATGTAGTCCCATTTCCAAGCTGGTTCAAGTAGTGGTTGTAATAAGCTTACAAGTCTTTCTCTTTTTGCTTTTACCTATTGACAATCTAAGCATTGAGACACATGTCTAGCTACATCCGCTTTCATTCCTCTCTACCAATATAGTTTCTTTAGATCATGATACATCTTTGTACTCCCAGGATGTACCGAATAGGGTGTCAAATGAGCTTCCCTCATTAGTCTGTATCTGATGTCTAAATCTTTACTTTCAGGTATGCACACTCTTCCTTTTTATCTTAGTACCTTTTCGAAGTCCAGAGTGAAATCAGGAGTAGACATATCCTTTTTCAAATCTTCTTGCACTATCCTTAGATAGGGGTCCGATTGGATTACCGTTTTCACTTCATCTATCAGATCAGGTACAATCTTCAATGTAGTAAACATGTTTAAAAATCAATGAATAAATCCTAGATCTATCGATCCACCCTGTTTATCAATCATGAACTGTTCATTGCCACAATTGAATACTCTTCCTACGACGCACATAGCAGCATTTGTGCTAGCTTCTTCCTGAGATTTTGTCATCGTTTTTCTGCTTAGTGCATCAGCAACTACATTAGCATTCCTTGGATGATACTAGATATCGTAATCAAAATCCTTTAGCAACTCCAGCCATCTTCTCTGTCACATGTTCAACTCCTTCTGATTAAAGAGATGAGTGAGACTCTTATGATCTGACTTAATCTGAAACTTTTCTTTATACAAGTAGTGTCTTCATATCTTGACGGCATGTACCACTGCTACTAACTCCAAGTCATGAGTAGGGTAATTTTTTTGTGTGCCTTTAATTGTCTTGAAGCATACGTAATTACTTGCTCTCCTTGCATGAGAACACATCCCAAACCTAACCCAAATGCATCGATGTACAAGGTAAATGGTTGTCCCGGGACCCGAATAGTCAAGATGGGAGCCGATATCAGTCTTGCTATCAATGTTTGAAAATAATCTTCAAATTTGTCGATCCAAATAAACTTTTTCCCTTTCTTAGTCAGACTGGTGAGAGGTATGGCGATTCTAGAGTAATCTTTCACGAATCGTTGATAATACCCAACTAAACCCAAGAAACTTCTAATTTCTGCAACATTCTTATGTGCTTCCCATTTCACAATAGCTTCAATCTTGCTAGGATCCACTTTAATTCCTTCAGCCGATATAACATGGCCTAAGAAAGCGACTTCATTTAGCCAGAACTCACACTTGGTAAATTTAACGTAAAGCTTTTCTTTTCTTAGTCACTGAAGAGCAGCTCTAAGATTTGTTATATGAGTTTCTTTATCCTTGGAGTAAACTAAGATGTCATATATAAATACAATGATTGATATATCCAGCATATCGTAGAATACCCGATTCGTGAGTTCCATAAAAATTACGAGTGCATTAGTCAATCCAAAAGACATAATTAGAAATTCGTAATGTCCATATCTGGTTCTGAATGCTGTCTTTGGAATATCACCTTCCTTGATCTTCAACTAATGGTATCCTAACCGAAGATCAATCTTGGAAAACACTTTGGCACCTTACAACTAGTTTAATAAGTCATCGATCCGAGGCAACGGATATCAATTATTGATTGTGAGATTGTTCAATTCCTGGTAATCTATACAAAGTTGAATGCTACGTTCTTCTTTTTCACTAACAACACTGGCGCTCCCCATGGTGACATACTTGGTCGGATATAATCCTTGTCCAGCAACTCCTAAAATTGTACCTTCAGTTCTTTTAACTCAGTAGGAGCCATTCGATAGGGTGCCTTATATACTAGTGCAGCTCCAGGTATAAGGTGTATAACAAACTCTGTCGTTCGATCGGGTGGCAATCCTAGTAATTTCTCAGGAAATACATCTGAAAATTCACACACAACTTTAATGTCTTCCATTCGTAGGGCTTCCTTAGTGAGTTCAACCACTGACACTAAGTACCCAACTCCTCCTTTCTCGAGGCATCTTCTAGCCTTTAATGCAAAAAGAATGAGTTTTCATTTACGGAAAAGTTTGGTTCCCGTAAAACTGAATTCTGCTCCTTTCTTGTCCTTGAATGATATCTTCTTTTCAGCACAAAGCAAACTCACAGAATGCTGGGGTAACCACTCCATCCCTAGGATGACGTCAAAGTCTACCATCTTGAGTTGCACCAAGTTTACGTCCAAACTTCGTCTATTTATGAGAACTGGACATGGTCCATAACCTTGGTCTAATTTTACTTTTAATCTCATAGGTGACCGTATTAGTAGCTTGTAATCTAAAGGTCTGAGGGGTATATCTAGCTTCTTTCTAAAAGACACAGATATAAATGAGTGTGTGGCTCCAGAGTCAAAAAGCACTCTAGCTGGTATGTTAGCTATAGGTACGATACCTGTGATTTTATTTAATTTAGTCTACATGCTCACACAAGGTATTCCAAAACATAAGATTGAATCATACCTGTGACCACATGAGGCGATGCGATAGCATCCTCAAATAACTGCATAAACCTTCCTTGCTATAGCTGCTTCCTTGGCTTAGGGCAATCCCTTAAATAATGCCCAACTTGATCGCAGTTAAAGCATTTGACTCTAGTATTACCCTGCTTCTATTGAGGTTGGGCTGTTGGAGTAGTCTTGGCTGCTGCATTGAAGCCTTGAGTACGGAAAGGCTTGAAAATCTTTGTATTTCTCCCATTAAATGAATTCCATTAGGCCTCTTGATACCTCTGCTTTGAGCAAAGTAACTCTCCCTTTGACTAGACTCTAATACTCAAGCAATTTGTACCACTTCATTATATATCTTCTTCTCCAGTCCCAATACATGCTCTCGGATGCTTCCCCTAAGTCCCATGACGAACCTTTGGGTTTTGGTATCTTCTTCCTGCATGCTAGAGGGGGCAAAGAAGAAGAGCTCTTCATAATGCTGCTGATAAGCGTCGACAGTCATCTGACCTTGATATAAACTCAAAAATTCCTTTTCCATCTGATCCCTAAAACTCCTGAAAAAATATTTCTCGAAGAAAGCTTTTTTGAAGATAGCCCAGGTTAACTGGGTATGCTTTGTCAACAGATAACCTCGAGTGGATTTCCACCAGTGGTGTGCATCTCCTTTTAGCATAAATGTTACACACAGTACCTTCTCCTCTTCTGTAATAGTCATCATCATGAAATTCCTTTTCATTTCGTCAATCCAATAAGCTGACCACAATGGATCTGACAGCTTACCCGTAAACTCCTTTGGTTTCGTCTTCATGGAATGCTCAATCAGTTTGGAGTGGTCAAGCTGATTTTACGCATAGTAACCGTACGCAGGTGGCTGATTTTGATAATTCCCTGAGTTATTCATCCCTTGTTGTACTCTGAGATTCTGAATTGGGGTTTGTAATGCTGGAGTTTACTGCACTGTGGGTACGGTGTTGTTCTCCACAAGTGCAATGGGTATTGTATTATTAACAACCAGTGCGGGAGGCACAGCATGGCTACCAAGATGTGTTGATGAGGTATTTGCAGCTGGTGGTGCAATCCCCAAAGCAACTTGCATGTTTGTCTGCATCTGATGCAACTATTGTACCTGTTGTGCTAAATTCATCACACAGTGGCCAAATCTATTGGTGGTGTTGGTAAGTTAGTTGGGTTAGCCTGGGTGTGAACATCCTGAGGTGCAACATTTTGAGTCCCAGCATCTTCTTCTTATCCTTCTTGATTTTCATTGCAATTGACCTCCGTAGGTGGTGAAGGTGGGTTTGCTTTCTGTCTCCTTCTGCTTGATTTATGCCCAACCATTTAAGCTCTTGGATAAAATAGTATTGGGAAGGCTACATATATGAGACAAGATGGAATGGTAGTTTTTTGTTAGTCCCACAACAAAAGGAGAGAAAAATTACGAGGCATTAGGTCTAGCAGAGCCAAAATAGACAACAGTCAATCGTGTGGTCAACATCATACAATCGCATTACATGCGACCTTAGGCTTAGGTTAGACCATATGAACCCTGGCAACTTTTCGAGACCCTACGGTCGATCATACGATCAATCATATGGTCAACTGTTTTGATCAAATTATGCGACCGCACGATTCAAAAATCAGGTTTTTAAACCTATTTCGAGACTTTCCCCCTCATTCTCTATTGTTCTCCTACGGTCTCAACTCAGCTTGCCACCATTGGTTGCTACAATGTCAACCATACTAATTTGGTGGTTTCTCCATCGGTCGACAGCCTTCATCCTATTCCTCAAGGTACGTTTTCTACTTTTTTCTTCTTTTTAAGCTTTCAAACTTAGGTTTTCGCCATTGATAAGGTTTCTTCAAATTAACATCTATTTGACCGTAAAAATTTGATTTTTATTGGTGGTCCTTGCTATTGGCTACCCAACGGATGAAAGCACTCAAGAAAATTCGAGTTTCATAGTTTAGTTTGGTCAAAATTTAAAAATTCCAATTTTGACTTAGAATTTGGGGAAAATCCCAAATTTCAAAAAAAAATTAACTCTATTTTAATTGTGGAAATTTTTTTTTATTGATTGATTGTTGTTGGATGGTTTGTGCCCTATGTAAGTACTCCTGCCCAAGTATTTGGGTGAAAAGTGAGGCTTTTCCCATTTTATGCTGTTATGCTGTCCAAATTTTTAACTTTCTAACTTGTTTTCATATTCCTTTTTCTTGCAATTATCATGGTTCATACCATGGTTCCCAGAGTCCATGACCCTCGTCGCTTCAGGTCCATCGAAGCGGAGGTACAATATCCATGGTATCATCGAAAAAAGGTAAAAGAGGGTCAGTGTGTCAATTTAGCCCACATAGCCCTATTTGATGTGAATAAGGCATTTGGTGAGTTGGGCTGGTTTCCCGTGATCTTATACGAGGGTTGCACCCATCCAAATTTGGTAAAGTAGTTCTGCTACAACCTACAGGTTGAGGGTGATCCAGAGGATATAGACAGTAAAAGAGAGCTTCGGATCACTAGTTGGTGAAAGGGGTTCCTATCTCTTTTAATACCCAACAACTGGCGAATATTCTGGGTATCTCAAGCATTGGTCCCTTGGTCTACAGTGCTCCTAAGGAACCCAAGTTCTTAACCACTACTATGAATGCAAAGGTATGCAGTCAGATTCTTCATGACGATCGCTGGGAGATGAAGGCAGTCAACCTGCATCTTGAGCCATGGGTATACTGTAAGATTATCCAGCATAATCTGATTCCTCAGGGTAGACATTAGGAGATGGTCTCCCAATTGACTCAGTACTTACTATACTGTATCTGCACTAGGTAGCCTGTCTATCTCCCTTACATTATCATCCGGACTATGCATAGAGCCACGATGCCTGATTTGGGATGTAACCTGCCCTATGGACAGTTGATCACCACTCTGCTCTCTCGTCTATAATTGAACTTGGAGGATGAAAGGATCTATGAAGACACCTTCTCAGCTGACCTTGATTGGGATGCCATCTGCAGGATGAGGATGGGAGAGGTATAGGTCAGTGATGATGAGAGGAATGCCATGAGATGTCCTCTTACTCAAGTGGCAGTAGCAAATGTGAAGGCGACAGCGGTAGCAGTAAATGAGAATGATGATGAGGAGGATGATGACTGGATGTACATGGATATGGATGCCATACCTCCTCCATCTCTGCAACATTCTACAGGAGCCGGCCCTTCTCAGACTTCTCACATGACTAGTCCTTCACATCCTCCACCAGATGGCATGATGGTGTTACTACGTGAGATTCGAGAGGCCCAACATGCTACGGATCAGAGGGTAGGAGAGATCCTAGATGCTCAGCACTCCACAGACCAATGGGTAATAGATCTGGTGGCTAGTCTCCGAGTGGCATAGACTCAGGTAGCCTAGCTCGCAAGAGTATATGATGAAGACTATGATCGAGACCATGAAGGACCTCCTCTACCTACACCCCCAACTCCATGATTGCTCTTTTTATTTTTCTCTCGTTTATACTACAGAGTAACTGTTAGGATTGTGGACCGTACTCTAATTCAGATATACATTTTTCTTACTTTCATTTTGGCATATATATATATATATATATATATATATATATATATATATATATATATATAGTTTATTTTTCATTTACATATGTGTATTATTCTCTTTCTTAGTTTATGTCTCAAACAACAAGATGCTTATGGTGTATTTTTATTACAGGTTTTAGTTTTCCTAACTCAGTTCATGACTCACGTAGAAGTAGTTAGGTCAATGGGTAGAACCTGAGAGCTCTAATACCATGCTGTCACATCCCAATTTTGGACTAATAAGTGGTGTGATGAACTACCAATAAACCAACGGTTTAACCAGGATCTCATATAGGTCGAACCCACCATATCAAACCAAACACATTCCATGGTAATAATCAGAGATAATAAATTAACAAGCGAAAGTCTTTATAAATAATGAACTAAGGTCTAACAATGATAAATAAGTAATTACATCCAATTATCTCCAAACGACTCAAGAGATAAAGTAAATAAAGCATTACATGTTCTGATACTCAAACTTAACTAAACTTAATCAAAAATACATTGGTTGCACTCACACGATGGATCATGCGCATACTCCACAGCTTCTACATCCATAGTCGCCATGTGTCCATATGACGGCGCATTCATGTAGTCTTCTACAGTAGGACCTGCATCTTCAACTAAAAATATTCAACGTCGAAAGGGTGAGCACACATCACGACTCAGTGAGCAAACAAAATAATGTATAAACATATGCATGCATTCAATTTAATGTCTTTGGTCTAGTTTAAATTTGCAACTGTGCTATAGAAAAAATTGGGGGCCATCACACCTTTATACACGAGTGTGTGAATCTTCCCAATGGATCAAATATCATTGCCTTCTCACATGCATCCACCATGGAATAGAGATAAAGCTAAAGTGTCTGGATCACACATCGCCAACACTTCCCCTGATGTCCTACCCATACCAATATGTAAGCCCCTATTGACGAGGGCTTGCAAACTGGGCTCACAACTAACCAATCCTAATACCATCTAAATGTGTCCAAGGCCACACCCCAACATCCCTCAATATGTCTATAGAGATAGAGCTAAGGCACCCCCGGTAGAGTCAGAGACCACACAGTCCGAGTCTACCTCTACTGATGCCCTACGACGTAATAGTTCTTCTAAGATAATGACGATATGGCGATGTCAATGTGAAGCATGGTTTAGATATCAAACACCCTTCACCATATAGCACACCAACAACACTCACAAACTCATACATATTCCTATTTGTCAGGACATAATAATATCCATCCACCCATCTCCGATGGATAAAAAAAATGATTTGGAGTCGCCACCTAGATTAAGGTCTAAGACCTATAAAATATAGTCTCATCATAAGAAAAGACTTCTATTGACTCATTGGACCCAATATATTGGTTTTGATCTATCAAAGAATGGGTAAGCATTCAAAGTACAGTTTGGGAAGGTGTTAGGCACCCAAAACTGCCCGATCCAAAAATTGGCCTCCTATGTGATTTTACATTTCTTAGACTCAATGGTTTTGACTGTTCATGGTCAATGGATGATAACTAGGGCTCATGGGGGATTCTATGCCAAGTTGCTAAATTCTCCTAACCTAGGATTTAGCCAAACATGTTCTGAAAATAAATAAACAAGTAAAAAGTAATATACAGTGAACCAAACCAAAGATGGTTCGGTGATGGAATGAATCTGAGACGTCCAAGACATCTCAAATTTCCTACGTATTCCAATCCTGAAAATCAAGTCCATAACGTAGTTCGAACGAATTATGATTAAGGTTTATGGATGTGGTTTATGCTTAAGTTTTCTTAGGTTCAATTGTTCAAGTTGAAGTTTATGCTTGATGATGATTGAGATTGAATCTAGAGATAGTCTAATGTGGATCGAAGTGAAGATGGATATGAATATGATACAGATATGGATACGGATATAACCTAAGGATACTAAGATGTGATACCGTACTTGGAGAGGTCCTCCAAGTTGCCTACGTATTTCAGAGGTCTTGAAAATATGGTACAACGTAGTTCGTTATTTTTGGGTTGGTTGAGACTCTCGGGGAGCAAGCTATCTCTCTCTACTCTCAAGGAGCAATCTGTTTATCTCTCTACTCTCAGGGAGCAATCTGTCTCTTTCTACTCTCAGGGAGCAATCAGTCTTTC
>CM053265.1:25514782-25679458 GCA_028583415.1 Protea cynaroides | reverse complement strand
AAGTTGATTGGATTAAACTGATATGGGTTGAGCTAGGTTGGTGATAAGTGTGTGATTTTTATATTTTTATTCCCTTTATACTATGCTTTTTAATGTGTTTTATGTCTTATTGAACTGAATAGGTTGAATTTTATTAATTTGACATATTTTAGAGACATTGTGAATTAATTGTTAAAAGATAGAAAAAATTTCAGCATCTTTAATATTGATGTTCTGAGTTTCATGCATGTTTTTTATATGAAAAGAGTTTCATAATTGAAAAGTTGTCTTTAGTAAAGTTGTAAAGGACGTCTCAACCTTTTTGGAATGGTATTATGGAGAAAAATCTGAGTTCGTTTGGGTCTCCAAACGTGGCTCCAAAGTGTGATATAAAAATCTAACCGAATCCGAATTAGAGTAGTCCTCTGATCTGATTAAAGCATACAACGGTAGATGTAAATTCCATAAACAGTCTCCTAATCAAGTTAGGAAATCTAAACCTACAGAAGACTCCAAATAAGAAAAGAATGCTCTATAATTTCAGAATTTTAAATAAAGAAGAACTCCTATATGAAGAAGGAATCCTACACAAAGAAAGAGTTATAAGTCACAAAGGATTGTCATGTTTTATATATAGAGCATTATTGTTAAGATGAAATCTCTCTCTCTCTCTCTCTCTCTCTCTCTCTCTCTCTCTCTCTCTCTCTCTCTTTTTTTCTGTAAATTTTTCTATCTCTAAAAAAGTATAGAAAAGAAATATGAAATATAAGTGTTGATATCTAAATATGGTCAAATATACTCTAAATCTTGGGTCTTGGTTACCAATGTGTTACCACAGGATTTTCTTTAAGGAAAGATATGTTTGAAAGATATAACAAGGTTTCCTAATTAAAGATGCGTGCTTATTATTTGATTCATATGAGGTAATAAAGTTTAAGTGTGGGGGCTTCCTTGTTTTCTTGATCTTAGGTTGAATGTCTTAACTAATATGATTTGTGTATGTTCTTTTCCTAAATACCAAAGTTAAAGTTTAGAATTTTTATATGAATTTTATATATTTATTCTTTGAAAATACTCACGAGACACAACTCGTCCACTAGGGGTGACCTAGGGGTATAAAGACTTATTGCACGTGCTAAGTGCAATCGTGATTCCTACGAAAGTGAGTTAGAGCTTTATTTTGTTTTATTTTTATATTTTTCTTTGCCCAAAGGCGTGCAAAAGTTAAGTGTGGGGATATTTGATAAGTGTATGATTTTTATATTTTTATTCCCATTATACTATGATTTTTAATGTGTTTTATATCTTATTAAACTGAATAGGTTGAATTTTATTAATTTGACATATTTTAAAGACATTGTGAATTAATTGTTAAAAGATAGAAAAATTCCAACATCCTTAATATTGACGTTCTGAGTTTCATGTAGGTATTTGACATGAAAACAGTTTTAGAATTGAAAAGTTGTCTTTAGTAAAGTTATAGAGGACGTCTCACCTTTTTGGAATTGTAGTATGGAAAAAAATCTGAGTTCGTTTGGGTCTCCAAACGTGGCTTCAATGTTTGACACAAAAATTTAACCGAATCCAAATTGGAGTAACCCTCTGATCTGATTACATTTAACAGTAAATGTAAATTTCATAAACAGTCTCCTAATCAAGTTAGAAAATCTAAACCTACAATAGAAGACTCCAAATAAGAAAAGAAGGCTATGCAATTTTAGAATTCTAAATAGAGAAAAACTCCTACATGAAGAAGGAATCCTACACAAAGAAGGAGTTATAAGTCACAAAAGATTGTCATGTTTTATATATAGAGGATTAGTGTTAAGATGATCTCTCTCTCTCTCTCTCTCTCTCTCTCTCTCTCTCTTGCTGAAAATTTTTCTATCTCTGAAAGGATTGTAATGTCTAGCTAATTTTCTTATTCAGTTCAAGGAGATTTTGAAGCCCAAACTCATGTCAATGATGTAATATCTATTCAGTAACGTTGTTCTTCTTCTCTCTTTTATTGTAATTATTTATGTTATTCTTTTCTCTTTAATTATGATATTTGTCTGAATAATTCAGTAATGGCCTACTGAATTGGTTAAATTAATATTAATTGCTAGATCTAGAATCTGTGATATGTAATCGTCTTGATTCTAATCACAAGTAGCAAACAATGGTAGATGATTATGTCCAAATTTTTGTCTCATCATTATGAATAATATAACCTAAGTTAAATAATCCCCGCTTGTGTGATTATTGCTTAGATTGATCTGTTTTCCACCCTTTTAATACTGCCATTGAATTAAACATTGAGAGCTTATTCAGTATTGTTCAATTGTTAGATCTTTCTGAATATCTTGTTTCAATTGAGGTATTTAAGGAAAAACTTGGGTAACAAAGTTTATTGTTATCTAGGGTCTTTAATTCTGATTGGAAGGAAGAGATTAATATTGCAATTAATTTTACTCATTGCATGTGTGGGTAGATATTGAACCAAGGACCGAATTTTCTCATCTAATTATCTTTCTATTTCAATTCTGTCTGTTTACTTTCAATTTGATTCAAACAACCGTCAATTAAGTAGCAATTTTGTTGAAAATTTTCCTTTGGGACATGAAAAATTGAATATACACTCTAAGTAGCCAACCCCTTTTGAGATCCTTTGTCTCCCTAATAGAATCAGACCTTCTCATCCAATGTTCCTCACTAATGCTATGCACTTGTCCCATTACCTCTTGCGTGAACACAAGGTCTGAAGGATGAGAATTTTCCAGATCGTTGGCCAAAAAGCTCAAAATAAATGAAAGAAACAAAATAGAGAATTTTCGCCATTGAGCAATACACCGCTACCATGATCAGCAATAGAGCTCATCACAAATGAGGCCCAAAAAAACGAGAAAAAAAAACAACCAAAGAGTTGTTAGAAATATGTTTCTGGCAGAAAAGTTAGACCAAAAATTCAGCATTTCAAACCTTGGTAATGAAATGAATGAAGAATAGAGGGAGCGTGAGAATAACATAATGGAATGTTGAGAGATGACAAATGAACAGCTAAAAGGTATTGTACACAATAGGAAAGGAGGTTTTCAATAAAAGAAGATTTTAATTTCAAATAAAAAAACTACCAATTCAGTTCACTCCCCATTAAAATAGGAAGTAATGGGTGAAAAAAAATAATAAATAAAAAATCATGAGAGAATAGTTAACAAAAGTCTTCTTTGTTTAATTCGTGGACAAGTGTCAATTAAAGGGTGTATTAGAAAAGTAACAAATCTTCTAGTACGTGCAGCTGATCCAGACTCGATTGGTCTCGTCCAATCAAGTGTCTTACTAGATTTTTTAATGAAGAAGATCAATTGATTTGGAATGGAACAAAAATCTGGTAAGTTTCCAGTTAAGTCAGCTTACCATATGCTGTCTACTAGTAAGGAGGAGGCCCTATCCATACTCCCTTCTTCATCTAACAACCCTTCATGGAGATTGATTCCCAAAGTAGTTTGGAGGGGTATATGGAAATGCAAAACTCTCCCAAAGATCGAAGAGTTTTTGTGGCGAAGTTGCGCACAAGGAGTTGCCTCAAGTTTGAACCTCCATCATCAGCGTATTCCAGTTGATGTGGTTTGTAAAAGATGCAGATATCATGGAGAGTCAATTGATCACATTTTAATTACGTGTCTTTTTGCTTGAGCAGCCTAATTAGGCTTTAACATGGCCTTCGATGTTCCTTCTACTGAGGAGTTCACACTGCATTAATAGCTTCTAGCTCTTATTTTCGGTAAATATGCATCTAGAAACCATGGTCGCCAAGTTCTGTCTCTTGTTCTTTTATGTGCTGGAATTTATGGCAAGCAAGAAATGAGTTCTAATTTGAGCATAAGGAGTGTCAGGGATGAAATCGCAAAAAAAAAAAAAAAATGATCAAGCAAACACACAATACGAGGATTTATCGTGGTTTAGCACCCAATCCGGAATGCCTATCTCCACCTTAGAGAATCAGAGAATTTATTTATTCACTAAGAAAACTCTAAATCTTTATTCATCTCACAAAGTGTTTTCCTTTGCTCTCTCTTTCCTAGGGTTTTTCTCATAGAGACAATATATAGGTTTCCTAGAAATCCTAATCCCACACAATTACATATTAATCCTTGTACATGTAATGGATCCAAACCTAAAGACAAATACAACTCTAATAACCGTGTGGACCCCACAGAATATAAGACACAACCCAATAAATCTTTACCTGGCTTGGATTCTGCAAGCTACCTTGAAGAAGAACCCGTTGATGTTGATTTTACAAACTCGTCTATTGTCTTTTCTAAACCGCTACACCCAAATCGGCATATAGCCCAAACCCTATCCAGGTGTCCCATACAGCTCACCACCGCATGATGTAATGTTATTCCACCACTCCCACTTCTGTAGCACCACCGACCCATCTATTAATCTCTTCAAACTCATCAGATGGTTTAGCTTAATTTGTGCAAAAGGGTGGGAAAAAGCGACTTTTAAAGGAAGAAGACTGAAATCCTCAGCTCCAATTTTTGGGAACTCGTTATATACATCACCTCCATTAGCGAGTTCCCGAAAGTCAAAGAGGTAAAAATTATAGTTTGCTAACTCATAATGAGTTATACCCACACCATGTGGCATTCAAGGTAGATTGGAAGGACGGAGGTCATATGGTAAGGACGGAGGTCATATGGTGATAAATCAAGGCACCTATTCAACTTATCAGCTTTGCAGAAACCCGAAAACATTGCATATTGGCAGAGCAACCTTATCAACTCGGCTAATGAAGAAAAAGTCCCTATGCCATCTAGGACTTGAAGATCTCTTTGGACTCAAGATTTTAGGGGCGTTTATTTTTAAATTAAAGTAATACCATCCAGAGGGTACTTTCTGATGGGAATTCTTAGTAATTATTCCTTATCTACATTCAAGCTAAACACACTTCTAAAGAGGTTCACTGAAGCTTCTCTATTCCAGCATTTGAAGAAGACAACAAATGCCATTAGTTGTCCCCAGGAGTTCAAAAGTAGTTGGGTTCGGACAAGTCTATAGTACTTAAGATTGCGGATGATTTCAATTGGGAGTGGAAGACGGAAACAGCACAAGGACATCTCTTCATTAGACACATATCCTGGTGAGACTAGGATTGCTGGGGGGGCTCATGTCTACTAGCAAGCCCAAAAACATACCGATCAGGAACGAAATACTTCTTTCTGAGAATATTTAATCTCACCTAGGTCATGTCAGAGTGGGCTGTGGCCAAGCAAACTTTTGCGATGTTGGGCCAACTAAAACAACAGCAGTCGAACTACTTCCAACCACTGCCTCTACCCTAGGGAATTTGGCTCGCCTAACCATCTCACTTGAGTTAGCTATAGTGGGGAATCCTAAGGTTCTCTCAGGTTTCTCTTGATCAGAAGAAGTAAAAGAAGATTGATTGAAAATATGAAAAAAGAAAAAAAGGACTTACTGATTCTCTTTCGGAACGGAAATCGACGGCCACTGAGGTTGTTCCGAGCTATTTTTGCAGAAGAAGCTTAGAGAAGCGGTGTTCGATGAATAGTGTCTTCCTCTTTTTATATCATTGCAAGGGGCATGACCTTTCGGACTTTACATGTTTGGAATCTGAAAGTCATCAAGAAGAGCTATCAAATCGATTTAATGAAGAAGCGCCCTTTTCGACTCTATGTTATAACCGACTTGAAGAAGTCACCTATGCCTGACAAAAATGTAACATACTTCGCCTCTTTTGCGGTCCTCCGCCGCCACCCCGGCCCACCCCCAATGTATTAGCCCCGTTAACCGCCCTGTCGATCGGGCGAGACGATTTGGATCCGCCTCGAGCATTACATCGATTCCAACATCAACGCTACTTTACACGTGGTGCTATGCCAATGCTCAACGGATCACCATGATGTGCGCTATAGATCCGGTCCACAGAATCCAAAATCCAATTCGTGATTGACACTCAAAAAGGTTACCGTCGTTATGATTCCCAATGCGTAAAGTGGTTCTATGCTGAACAATTTTAGATCAAGTGTTGAAGATGACATGCAAGTTAAATGTCAAGTCGGCTAAAAGAGCATCAAATCAACAACTCGGTTTATGGTTGATTCCTCATATTTTGTAAATCTAAAGAAACAAGGGACAATTGTTAATATAATATCTCATCATCCAATGATAAATTAACACTTGTCCCAAGACTTAAGAACATTCATAAGAGGACATGTGTTTGACACGTGTCGTGAGCACATTGAAGTTGGTGGTTTCTTATTCCGGTAGGAAACCACCTCCCACTCCATGATTGTGTACCCAGCTTCGTGTACCATGACGTTGGTAGCTGCCATTACCTTCACTGTTGGATCCTCATCCAAGGGTGGAAAGCCATCCAAACAGTTTCTCAACTGTCTCCACAACATGGGTAACTTGGACCACTTTGGCAAGTGTCTTAGGTTTCTATATATACACAGGAGAATAAAAGTAAATGGATGGATAATTTTACATCAATTCTCTCTTGATTCAAACCTTAGCCTTTTCTCAAGAAGTATTCTTTTTACTGTACTTCTTACTACTTGATTTGATAACTAACTTAAGCATCGAAGTAGCCGTTGAACTACCCAGTCCACCCTTTGGTGACTTTTTCTTTGATTTTAGGAAATTTACCACAACTCGTTGATAACTAAGTACAACTCGGTTATCTCTTCAACAACTCGTCTTCAGCATTACCAACTCAGTTACTTCATGTACAACTTGGTCATTGTGGCCTCCAACTTAGCTAGACCCATTTTTAGCATCAACAACTACGTGCCTTTGATCTCCTATCACAAGTGGCATCATCCTAAGCATCGGGCAAAATCCAACAAGAACAATATAGATGATGTTTAATGTCTGCTTTTGGACTGCCGTTCTGGGATTATTAAGGATATCAAGAGTTGTAAAGCAGTGACGCCATCAATACATGTATTACGTCGATACCCTGGTTTGGGAACCTTACATTTTATACATATTCTAATTTACACCATTTTATGCTAAACCAGGCAGAGCCTACATCAACTTTTAGTGGCCCATAAAAATGGTGATTTAACAAAACTACCATGTTTTCCGTCGAATTGGAATTGGGAGAATTAACTAACTTGGATTTCAGTTGTTGTCGATTCTTGGAAGCTATTTGGAATTGGCAATGAATGTTTTTATTTTTTTTTTATTTTTTTATTCTTTTTCAGGAGCAACATTTACAAGTCTTTTGAAAAAAAAAAATTTTTAATAAATCTATGAAAATTTTCGTTTCTTCTTTACAATTCCAATTTCTGGGGTTTTAGGTGGATTATTACCTATTTAATCCAATTCGAATAAGAATTGACGGTGGTGATCCGTGCTTGAATCCAGTTTCTTAAACCTTATCATGTGATTGATAGGGTGATTTTGATGAGCAGACCTTGACGGATTGCGAAAAAGACCCCACCAAATTAAGTTTCTGAATTCAATGACGTACCTAAGACCCCACCAAATTTAGTATCTGCATTCAATGACATACCTAAACCACCTTTTTTTTTTTTAATATTGAAATCATTATCCTATTTTTATTTTTTATTTTTTTTCGGTAAGAATCATTATCCTATGTTAACGGCATATCAAAATGCTTTTTTTTTTTACAATATTGAAATAATTATTTTAAGTGTTAGTGGTAGTTGAATTTTCCTAACATACCCAAGACAAAACACGTGTTAATACCATATTTTGTCAATCTATAGTGGAGCGACATGTGTTCAGGAATCTGAGGTCATCGACACTGCAACACATGTCTTATACATTGCATAATGCAAATTGAATTAGGACGTTTTCCATGGCAATTGATTCTTCGCAAGATCATCATTTAATGGTGAATTGTTGAAAGCACGGTTATCAACAGTTCAACATCAACAGTTCAACAATAGGTCAGTCACTCCTTATATATATATATATATATATATATATATATATATATATATATATTGTCAGATACAAGGTATAGGGATGGATAATTTTTCATTCACTCAAACCTTACCCCACTTTCAAAGAAGTAATTCTCTCTTATTTTGCTTCATACTGCTTGCTTTGTGAATTAACTTAATTATCGGAGTGACCACTGGATTACCCAATCCACCACTCGGTGAAATTCCCTTTGTTTTTAGGTTTTTACCTTAAACTCTACTAAACCATTTGAAATCAATTTGTACGTGACCAACTAAGAAATAATGTGAACAACTCCGCTAAAGAGTCCTTGACCGACTAGACCAGTTTTCAACAGCAACAACATGGAAGTCTTAATCCCATGAAACATGTGAAAGTGAAAAAAAAAAAAAAAAAAAAAAATGAAAAGCCCATAGGGAAGTCCTGCACCCTTTAAACTTTATTTAAACATTTTGTGTTAGATTCATGTGGGCTTAATTAATTACCTAAACTAGTTAATTCAGTGGAAATCTGATTGATACGGTATAACCGGTTTGGTTTGGTTTGTCACATGGTATAAGATAGGATTGGTAACCCTAATTCTATTGTGAAAGGGTTTTAGGATTACATCTGTATTCTATAAATACAGGGTTAGAGTCCCCACAGCCACAGTTAATCAGTTCTCTGCACCCATTAGTAAGAGACGTCAAGATATCCTCTAGAGGCTGTGGAAGACTGTAGTCGACGGATTTCGATCAAAGCTTGGAGCGTCAATGAGCGTATAGAATTAATCTCTACATAAACAGGTATGTTTTTATGATTCATAGTTTATGACTTCTCTATTGTGTTCTATGGTGGCATTTTTATAGCGGCGTTTCTTATAAAACACAGCTATTGATTGTAAATAGCGGTGTTTTCTATAAAACGCCATCGTAGGGAGGCTACACAGTGGCGTTTGCTATAAACAGCGGTGTTTGTTAAGAAACGCCTTCGTAGGAGCAATATAAAATGGCGTTTTTAAGAAACGCCGTCATAGGCGTTGTAAGAGGTGTACAAAGCGGTGTTTGTTGTAAAATGCCGTCATAGGAGATATAAAAAGAGGGGTTTGCTAAGAAACGCCGTCATAGGGTCCTTCCAATTCCAACTTTTGATCAGATGCTTGTGGCAGTTCCTAGGAAATGCAGGTATGGAACGAATACCCACGAACCAATATTTTTATCTTCGCGCCCTTCCTCCCTACGCCTTAATTGATTTTCACCTTGTCTCTTAGATTTCCTCCTTCTTCATTGAAAATTGCCCTAACTGAATCTCTCTCTCTCAAATTTTCTCTCTTTTCACTCAATTGATTCTCTTTTCTCTCAATCAATTTTTCTCCTTCTTTCCTTTTCTCTCAATCAAGTCACCCCAGTCCCCGCCCCTAACTGAATCTCTTTGTTTCTCCTTTTTTCTCTCCTTCTCTCTTTGTTTCTCTGGCTCTTTTCTCATGACCGGTTCTTCCAACTCTCTAAATCGATAATTTGTTTTTTCATTTTCTATCTATTTTTAATTATATTTTTACTCTCGGGCAAAGTTTGTTCTTTCATTTTCTAATTTCTTTGATTATATCATCTGTAGCGAAGGTTCGGGAACTCTTTGTGTACTAGATCAGCGAAAGAGATCGTGAAAGTCCGCCAATCCTACGCCTAAGCTATAAACAGGAGAACTCATTGGGCGATCTCGTCCCTTTTACAAACAAGGCAAGCTGATTATTTTATTTTCTTGTTAGTTCTGCTCCATCCTTTAGGTTTTTGTTCAGTTTCAGATTGGTTAGTATCAATTGATTTGGACATGGTTTTATCAAAAACTGATGCTAAACCTTACCTTTAGAGGGCTCTAGTTCTTTCCTCTGTTTTCCCCATTAATTCTTCTGCAATGTATGTAGAATATCTTGAGCCATAGGATAGGAAGTCTACGAAGCGGGTTAATTTCTTAGGAAATGCAGGCTTAGTTGTCTAGAAAATTGCATTTGTCTAGAAAACACTGTCGTAGGAAGCATTCCATTCCCGCACTATAGGATATAATTAACGATATGATGAGTTATGTATTGATAGGTGTGTCTTGTGATTTCAGTCCGTCCGATCGCGACTGGACGACTGGAGGGACTGGAGACGATTTTTTTCCTACTACGTTTTAATTTTAGTATACTATATTCATTGTTGCGTTTGCTAAAACGCTGGTACGGGTCGAAAACCCACGACCCCATTACGTTTCCCTTCGTGCCTTATTCTTCTCTCAGTTTCCTTTGTCTTCACTTTCGCCCCTTTATCAGTCTCATCTTCACTTCTCAGATTACCCTAACTGAATCTCTTTTTCTCAATCTCTATTTCACTGTTCGCTCTCTCCTTCTCTCATCTCTCTCAATCAATAAAGAGCCTGCGCCTGCGCCCTCATCAATGGATTCACTC
This sequence comes from Protea cynaroides, assembly GCA_028583415.1. Classification (NCBI taxonomy): domain Eukaryota; kingdom Viridiplantae; phylum Streptophyta; class Magnoliopsida; order Proteales; family Proteaceae; genus Protea; species Protea cynaroides. The sequence goes on along the minus strand of CM053265.1, from coordinate 25,669,109 downwards.
CTTGGAACCCACAGGCAATAGTGGAGACCAGAGACGGAGAAGCCTCCAAACGATAGAGAGCCTGTGCCTGTGCCTGCACCATCATCAATCAATAGAGATCTTGCTTCCTCCATTGGGGGTTTTCCTCGCCATGGTTGTTGCAGTGTATGAATCTCTCTCTCTTAGTCTTTTCCGACTTGCATTCTCTAGGTTTTCATTAGGAAATAATTCCTATTCCTTTTTTGTTGCAGTGTGAATTCCTCATTTGCTTGCTATTGATGTTGTTGGGTTACATCCCAGGCATAATCTACGCCATCCATGTGATTTAGTTGTGGATAACGACAGGTACCGCTCCGATTACTACGAGGCAATCAGATGATCAAGCCTCTGCTTTATCTCAAAACTCTTCTGAAACTTTATCTTTTCTCTCCAATGTAAAAAAATTTCTGGGGTTGTCTTCATCCTTATATCCTTGTCTGTATAGGATCAACAAAGCTTGTTTCGGGTTAACCCAAAACACCTACTAACCCTGAATTACCCATCTTTCTCCAGAAGCATGGCCACAAAGGGAAATTTCTGGGGTTGTCTTCATCCTTATATCCTTGTCTGTATAGGGTCAACAAAACCTGTTTCGGGTTAACCCAAAACACCTACTGACCCTGAATTACCCATCTTTCTCCAGAAGCAAGGCCACAAAGGGTTTTTCTTTCTACTTTGACACCAGCCCTTTAATACATGCTCATTGAATCATCAGGTAAACCATAATGTACAGGTCTTTGAAAAATCCCCATTCCTCGATGTTTCTGGATCTATGGATCTGTTTTTATTTTATTTATTTTTCAGTTTTCTGATTATTTTCTGAGTCAGAGACATTCCACGAAACCCATCTTGCAATACTATTACATATCTAATTTGATGTCTTCTACTTTATGAAAAAAGCATCAAGAACAAACTTTCCTTTTGATTTCTATTATTTCACTTGTTTCTTACTTTGTTTTTGTTTAGTGGCAATATGTTCTCTAGAATATGATTAGGCAGCCATAACCTATTGCAGCAGAGTAATCTTGAGTATGATAGCAAGAGGCATTGGCTGTTTGAATATTATCATTCACTAGAATTTTCCCCTACAATTCCAATTGAAGAGAAGGCAAAGTATGTATTATTTACTGTTTGAATATGTACAATATCTCAAACCTAGGGCTTCTCTCTCCTTCGTTGGCTTTCCCACTCCTTCCTCCCTCTCTCTCTCTCTCTCTCCATCACTCTCTAATCCGTAATCCTTCTGTGCTCTTTTCCTAGAATTTAACAGAAGTCATTTGCTCAAACAATGGAAAATAAGAAAGGTCGGGTGTTCTACTATACAACCAAGTTCTACTCTCTTTTTTTATCAATAAAATCTGACCTCAATTTTTTTTTTTTACAGCTATTATCTTAGTTGGTAAATTGGGTTGTCCTTTCCCTTATAAATGGTTCTCTTTCTACAGGTTATGGGAAGCAAGACAAAGATATTTATTGTTCTGGAATATGTGACAGGGGGAGAGCTCTTTGACAAAATTGTAAGTAGTAAACATTGCACTTGATTTATTTACTTCTAGGTTTGTGTTACACTGTTGCTGCAAATATTTGGTTTCAAGTCTCACGTCCTTGGTGTGAAAGAACTTATAAATCAGATGTCATGAGTAAAGTTCCTTACAAAACTCTGTTGCAAAGCTTAAACACGAGCTACCATATAGCAGAGTTTTCTTGCCGAACTTGTTCGTTCTCCTTGATTTTTTTCCTTTATGTTATTTTTAGTCCATGTGGCAGTATGCTAATGTAGGTGGTGCATGTAATGGTTTCTCAGTAAGTGCTGCTAGAGATGCTAGAACCTTTACTTTGTAGTTGTTAGAGATGGTTAATTTTCCTTATCTCCGAGCTTTCATATAATTCTGCATTAAATATGGACTATTTCCCTTGAAGGTCAACAATGGCAGGATGTGGGAGGATGAGGCACGAGTATTTCCAGCAACTTATTAATGCTGTTGATTATTGCCATAGTAGAGGTGTTTACCACAGAGACTTAAAGGTAAATTATTTGCTTGTTTCCTTGAACATCCTTTAGTGCTAGTATTTTGCTATTAATGGGAAAAAAAAAAAAGAAGAATAATGTTCATCCTTTCCCCTTTTTGCATTTGTTGCAGCCAGAGAATTTATTACTGGATGCATATGGAAACCTCAAAGTTTCTGATTTTGGATTAAGTGCTCTATCCCAACAAGTCAGGGTAATTTTAATTTGTATTGGTAAAATATTTGAAGGGAATTTAGTTTGTAATGGTAGAATGTTTGAGGATCTTTTTATGTACCTGCTTTTGTACACATAAAAAATTGTTCACTCTGATCTTGTTTATGTTGTATTGCTATGTGTTTTCTGGTGTGCAACATAATTGTATTTGATCAACTGAGATCTGCTACTAGAAGTATGTAGTTAAATTGATAAATAGTTTCCAGTCGTAGTAATAGATACCTATTATATTAGAGTTGCCAAATATTTTTTGCTTTTTTTCAATTTTTTATTTTTGTATAATAGTCTGGATATTGACAGGACTTACCATCACTAGCTGGTCTGGCTTTTGCAACTGTGCATTAAAGTATCCATAAATCAATAGCATTTGTTTTATCCTGTGAAATACCACTTCTTTTATGAACTCTTTTGACTAGTTTTCTAAGCTTATTATATACTTCTATATGTTAGTGACAAATCCATCAAACAAGATACATAATTTCGCATTGGTAAAATTCACATCATAAGGAATGTCCATCAAACATATGTCCAATTGTGCAACTACTTTGCTCTCTCTGGTGGATTGGGTTTATGCAAGGTAGCTCAAGGACTCCCTTTGGACAGTGCCCCCTCTTAGACTCCCCTTGGGTGTGGAAAGCTATCCTCAAGCACGGGTCTTGCATGTCCGAAACTATCAAGGCTAGCATTGGTGATTGTACTTCTACCCTCCTTTTGCTCGACAGTTGGCATCCTTACGGTGTGCTAGTCAACATCTATGGAGAAAGAATCAGGATTGACTCAGGTTTGGGTAGAATGGCCAAGGTCTCAGCGATTATTCGAGCAGGGAATTGGAAGACTCGGACCTCGTCCTCTCTCAACTTGATGGTGGCATGGGATGCTTTAGCAGAGGTATTATGAGAAGGCCTAGGGGGAGCATCTTTGGAACTCTCCTTCAGGTGCTGTTGTTTGGGACTTAATCTGATCCAGGAGTCAGAAGGTGCCTTGGTACGATATCATCTAGTTCCAGGGCTCTATTCTGTGACATAGCTTCATCGGCTGGAAAGCCCTCATACTTTCTCTATCAACCTAATCTTTCCTCCAGGTTCCAGTAGGGAAAGATGGTCCCTCCTCTTCGTGCTTCATCAGCTGGAATGCCCAGAGGACATCCCCCACCTGTTCTTTGCTTGCTCCTTCTCTACTCTCCCCTGGGAGAGGATGCGAAGGTGCTGCCCTTCTTGTTGAAATCACAAATTCAAAAGGGAGTGGAAGTGGTTCAGTAGGGTGTTTAAAGGCAAATTATGTTCTGATGCCATGGGAAGACTTACCTTTAATGCATCAATTTACCACATCTGGATGGAGAGAAACATCAAAAGGTGGATGTGCAAATCATGAACTGTGGAACAGAATTTGGAGTGTCACGACCCAAACCTGTACGAGGTAAGAGTACAGCCCTCACGGGCCCTAATCTAACGATCGACCAAAAAAATATAAATTAAAATTTAATTTTCTTAAAATAATTCAGTTTAAAACAATAAGCAAAGTAGTAAATCAACCAAAACCTCCTGGTGGCAATCTAATTTGTATCAAATAAAAAGATAAATATCTTTGAAATTTAAACCTCAAATCCTTATACAACCAATCTAGAAATTTAAAACTTGTAACTAAAGTCTGCGGATGAATCCACGTGTTCTTTACGCTTCTTATTGTTTCCCTTCAATACTAAAATTTGTTTTAAAAAAAATACTGATATTACTTGCACATGAACTTTTTTTGTTTCTTTTTATTTCTTGTTATTTGGGTTTAAATTTTGCCTATATTTGATATATAAACTCAGGTATATGTAGGATCTTTCTCAGTAAGGAATGGGAGTAGCCCCTTAGGTTATAATGTCTGAGGTACTTTCATATTTGCAAAACCCTGGATTTCTATTTGTATCATCTTTGTGCATTGGATCATTCAATTGCTTTTGGTTATAGATATTCCCAATAAATGTTAAAGGAACAGCCGGCAGCTTGTCAACATTGGTGAACTGAATTGGGGCATGGGCAATTTCTTATGCCTTCAACTTTCTAATGAGTTAAAACTCCTATGGTAATGAAAAATTATTAGTATCTATTCACGGGTGGGGGGAATTCTTTTTGCAAATCTGTGTGTGCTTTTTGTTGCAGGACACCATTGATGTGTTCTGTGGTCTGCAACCATAATTACCTTAGTTTGGGCTTAACTAATTTGTATGGTTTTGTGATTTACATGCACATTTTTCCTCTTTGTAGCAATTAATGCACTAGCTATCCTGTTCATGACCAAGTTAGTGCCCAAAACAAAGGGCCAAACACTAGAGCAAACTCAAGCTACCATTAACTCTAGACCATAGGGAAGCAATAAAAGTTTTTTTGCACTCCATATCTTTAATTATTCAACTAATAATTCATTTGGAGTGTTTGTATTCTTTATATAGGTACTCTTTAATGATTTGATAATTAATAATTCATGCTTTAGGTCATCATGTTCTTGATCTACTATTGTTAGTGTTTGTAATATTTTTTACATATTAAATGTGGTTGATTTGAATATAGATTATCCATTTTATTTTTGTTTTGACAGACTACAGCTGTGATGATAGAGAAATGGATTTTATATTTAGAAAAAAACATTTTTTATGGCGGCGTTTTCTAGTAAACGCCGCCAGGTCTACGTAAATTCATAAACGGCGTTTCTTCCATAAATGCCGTCATAGGTCATAAGCCAGCGTTCCTTACAAAATGCCGGGTTGGGTGAAAGTTCCGCATTCTCTGGTGGCGTTTGTTACCAAACGCCTCTAATGAATATACTATGCCGGCGTTTCCTAATAAACGCTGGCACATAATATTTACACAGGCGTTTGCTAGAAACGCCGTGATTCATTGCCCACGTTGCCTTGAGCGGGTCATATGCTGCGTTTGAGGAAACGCTGGTGTATCCTTTTTCCGGCGTTTACAAACGCCGCTATAAACCTAAAATCTTGTAATGAAACCTAGAATCTATGATGATTGATTATAAAGACTGATAATGAATGGTCAACTTAAAAGAGAATTTTTCTTAAGTTTTGGATCGAATCTCGATTAGATCTGTCAGATGAAAATTTTTTTGACCGACAAATTAAGTCAAGCAATATACCGTTGGAAAGGTCTCGAAGAGACGAAGCCGGTGATATAAAAATCACCGGCATCGGCCGCCGAACACTCCGGCAATCGCCGGCGGAATCTGCAAGTGGATCTCACTCACGGGTGGAAAAAAAAAGAAAAGAAAAAAGAAAAGAAATTTCTGGCGGCGTTGACCCGGTCATCGTCGGGTCAACTCGAAAACCCTACCGGGTTGAACCGTGACTCGGATCGAGTCGACCCAAAGAACCAAAAAAAAAAATTGCAGCGCCGATTCATCGCCGAGCTAACTCGGCTTGAATCGGAAACCCTAGCCTACACTTGGGCCGAGCCAAGCCGAGTTAGCTGGCCCGGCTAAACTAGAGCTGGTCCAGCCCAGCCCAGCCGCAGCCAAGTGGGTTGAATCGACAACCCAAATAGGTCGACCCGGTGACCCGATCCGCTAACCCGATCCATCGACCCATATATTTGATCTGGTAACCCAAATTTTTGCCCCGTTTACCCGATTGGTCGGACTGGATAACCCGGTGGTTGAACCTTTGGTCCAGACCGTGGTTCGGTCTGCCCTAGGCCATGTGGTTCGGCCTGGACCAAAGTAATTAAAAAAAATGGTATACTTGGTTCAGTTCAAACCGAACTGTAGTCAGGCCGGATCTGGCCAAGCCGGATCGAACCGAACCAAACCGACCCAGACAGAATTTTCCTATAAGGGTCTGTTTGGCTTCTGGTTTTGATAAAAGAACATTAAACAATGATTCTGGGAGCTAAGAATGTCGGATTGACCTCCAGTTTGTTTCGTTGGAGTCCATTTTTAATGCTCTTCAGCAGGTAACTTGGGTCTGCCGGCTCCCTAGCTGGCACTTCAGTCGGATCTTTCCAATTGCTTTTCGGGTATTAGCATCATACCTACGGGATAGTGATGTTGGTGTAGCTCATTTAGTTAGCAGGGATTTCGAGGAAGGCGAGTGCTTTCAGCGGCATGACATTTACTATCGATCCCGGATCAACTTGCACACGGGGTAATGGTGCTTCTCCGATGTACCCAGTATGATATAACGGGCGATTGTGCTTTGCCCTGCCGCAAAAAGCTCCTCTTCCGTAAACGTAATGGAAAGACGTGTATACTCCTAAAGATGTGTATACCCCTTTAGGGTACTTAGAGGTTTTCGGCCTCAAGGGCGTGTCCAATGTTGAGATAGAGGAGAGTTTTACCCAGATCTCACAATGGAGTGAGAATAGCCTTTCCATTCCTACGCTAAACTCCAAGAAGCTGAAAAGCTTTTTGGATACAAATTCGTGCATCTTGGAGCACTGCAAGTGGGTATCTCGCCTTTCACTCGTAAAGGTTTAAAGAAGCAAATGCTACCTTGCGTGTGTTCTAGACTGTCGCCACCGTCAGTTTTCCGATGCCTTGATTGGCGCGATCTCTGCATCCCTTGACGATGGACGTATTTATTGAGCTCTTTTTCCAAACTTCCCTGTGTCTCTGACCGACCCACATCTAAACGAAGTCTTAAGGATTCTCTTTGTTTCCCGAGCCTCTAGTGAGTTACAGACAGAGTTCACAAAGATCAAATCTTTGATGATTCCATCATACATGATTGAGTTGCGAAAACTTCTGGATAGGTATCCTACATCTGAACTGAATTCTTTCTGGTTAAAGAATCTCTTTCTAGTTGCTCTGGAACAATTAGGAGATTCTCTAAAAGAAATACGGGGTTCTGGCGGCAACATGCTATTGGGTGGTGGTCCCGCTTATGGGGTCAAATCAATACGTTCTAAGAAGAAATATTTGAATATCAATCTCATCAATATCATCGATCTCATAAGTATCATACCAAATCCCATCAATCGAATCACTTTTTCGAGAAACACGAGACATCTAAGTCGTACAAGTAAAGAGATCTATTCATTGATAAGAAAAAGAAAAAACGTGAACGGTGATTGGATTGATGATAAAATAGAATCTTGGGTCGCGAACAATGATTCGATTGATGATGAAGAAAGAGAATTCTTGGTTCAGTTCTCCACCTTAACGACAGAAAAAAGGATGGATCAAATTCTATTGAGTCTGACTCATAGTGATAATTTATCAAAGAATGACTCTGGTTATCAAATGATTGAACAACCGGGATCCATTTACTTACAATACTTAGTTGACATTCATAAAAAGTATCTAATGAATTATGAGTTCAATAGATCCTGTTTAGCAGAAAGACGGATATTCCTTGCTCATTATCAGACAATCATTTATTCACAAACCTCGTGTGGGGCTAATAGTTTTCATTTCCCATCTCATGGAAAACCCTTTTCGCTCCGCTTAGCCCTATCCCCCTCTAGGGGTATTTTAGTGATAGGTTCTATAGGAACTGGACGATCCTATTTGGTCAAATACCTAGCGACAAACTCCTATGTTCCTTTCATTACGGTATTTCCGAACAAGTTCCTGGATGACAAGCCTAAAGGTTATTTTATTGATGATATCGATATTGATGATAGTGACGATATTGATGATAGTAACGATATCGATGATGACCTTGATACGGAGCTGCTAACTATGACGAATGCGCTAACTATGTATATGACGCCGAAAATAGACCGATTTGATATCACCCTTCAATTCGAATTAGCAAAAGCAATGTCTCCTTGCATAATATGGATTCCAAACATTCATGATCTGTATGTGAATGAGTCGAATTACTTATCCCTCGGTCTATTAGTGAACTATCCCTCCAGGGATTGTGAAAGATGTTCCACTAGAAATATTCTTGTTATTGCTTCGACTCATATTCCCCAAAAAGTGGTCTACTACAGAAATGAGACTTCATAAGTTCAGAGACTTGAGAGCGGAGCAAAAGGCGGGAAGACTCAACCGTCTTCCGAAAAGAGATGCAGCAATGTTGAAAAGACAACTATCTCACTTGCAAGCATATTTGGGTGGAATCCAATATATGATGGGGTTGCCTGATATTGTAATCATCGTTGATCAAAAAAAAAAAAAAAAAAAAAAAAAATATATATGTTAGTTGGTTTTTTTGTGGGTTTAAAAAATTTTTTTTTTTAAAAAAAAAAAAAAAAACGAAAAAAAAAAAAAATTTAAAAACGGCGAAAAAGGAAACATATCCATTAAAAAAAATAAAAAATAAAAAAATTAAAACTTTAAAAAAAAAACAATGGAAGACGGCGCCCGCCTCAATGAGGTTATAGTTCAGATTCATAGGGTATGACACGATGTTCTGAAAAGCAAGTGATGCTTTCTTTTTAACAAGTATCAATTTACAAATTGAGAACATCGAGAGAGAAAACTGTACGTCTTTATCCGCCCCGCCGACGGATTAATCGCCGGTGAAATGTTAGGATGCATCGAGGAAGGCCTCCCCGTGTCAAAGACACCGGGAAACTAAGCGGCTCATGTCGTTCGAATGCCCACCGTAGTATGTCATAAGACATACGGCGGTGGAAGCATTTAGTTAAAGAGCGACGTTAAGCCAACCCATTTTCTTCTTTGCCCTAAAGAACCACTTGGTAAACAGATAAACCGCGATGCAGCGTTCCTTAGTTAAACAACCAAAAGCCAGCAGTTGGACTTTATTGATAAGCCCAACTACTCGGTGAAAGACTTACAAGTCTTTCTGCCACGAGCGCACGCTTAGCCTTTCCATTATACTAATAAGTTTCAAACTTTTTTATAAATATATATTCTTTAAAGTCAAGTCTTGGCTTTTATGCTAAGTTGCATCCGTATCGCCCTATTCTGGGCCCCTCATCGGGTCTCCCAGAGGTTGGAGCATTCAATACGTCTATTCCTTCCCCTCCCGAATGTGTGGCAGTTTCTTCAGTCTCATTTTTCCCCCTCCGAATGAGACTTTGTCCTAATGGTTTCGCCAGCCAGCTTAAAAACGGATAGCGCAAACGCCCTATCACATAAGGCGCTACGGAAAACAACCTGACGCGCTGCGGCCCCCTTCCTTGGGGCCCCCCGCTTGGTGGGTCACTTCGCTACACTTCCTTGAACTGGCTAAAGCTGCACCAAGTGTCCTTCATTTGAAAACGAAAGGGGCGAAGCGAGAGACAGATGCTTTACCTGCTGTTGGTCCAAAGGCTAGTCTGCAAGTCCAAAAGGGCTAGGAACGGATAGGGTGGGCTTGACAGCGCCTGTCTTGTCTTTTGTCAATCATTTCTGCTTTAGCCTTATTGCGAAGCAAGGAATGGTGCTAGTCTGAAGGCTAACAACTAAATATAGAGCTTGATGTCATATCTGAAATAGAAGGTCAAAAGAGAGACAATTCTCGTATATGATCGAACTTCCACGAGTTCGAGTTCGGTCATACAGCATTCCTGCACTTCACCGACCTTCTCCAGCAAGCGTATAAAAAAGCAAGGAAGGAGAGTGTCACATGCCAACGTTAGACTTGAAAAAGTACGCCACAACAGATCTTTAATTGACTAATTGGCTCAACTCAATAAAGCCTTGTATATATGTAAGGCCGACTCGTGTTTGTTCAGTCGTTATTGAGGGGGGTCGTGGAAGAAGTGGGTTCGACTCCCATAGCCCCGATGTGGCGAAAAAGACTGAAGAAACGAGATATGCCATGCCTGCATTAAGATTCAAAACTTGTCGTCCACTTCCAGGAAATGTTCGGAACAGAGAACAATCAATAATAAAATAAATACAACGCTGCATTCTCCGAAGATTGAGGAGCAAGAAGAGATCTATTAAGGGAAAGATTTATTCGAGAGAAAATCTTAACAGTTACATCCAATCACAAATGCTCGTACTTCGAGTGCACTGATTTAAAATCAGCCTGACTTTGCACCAAGTCGGAGTGACGATATGAACATATAAGCAACTCGTTGCTACACGATCTGAAAGTAAGCTACTAAGCGTTCGGGCTACTAGCTAAGAAGTCAAGCTTTCAAGCCTAGTTGAAATGCCGAAGGCTCTCGGAAGGTTAGGAAGGACAGTAAGTAAGCTCCTCCCGCATACCTATAGTTGTAGCCGGATTGGCGAATAAGCAAACTCTGGCAACAAGCAAGTCCTTTCGCCCCTATTTGAGTAAGCTGATCGTAGAGCACTCTCTCCTGGTGGTCGAGCTGATTGAAACGGAGGATATCTCGATCGGGGGAGAGAATGGGGAAATCCCATATGACCCAATATGTCTGACAAGTCGCACTATACGTCAACCCAAACCGCATCTTCCTCTCCGGGACTACGAAAAGGGACTTTTGTGGCCTCTATGGTAGAATCAGTCGGGGAGGCCTGAGAGGCGGTGGTTTACCCTGTGGCGGATGTCAGCGGTTCGAGTCCGCTTATCTCTAGCTCGTGAACTTAGCCAATACAAAGGTATATGATAGCACCCAATTTTTCCGATTCGGCAGTTCGGTCTATGATTTATCATTCATGGACGTTGATAAGATCCTTCCATTTAGCAGCACCTTAGGATGGCATAGCCTTAAAGTTAACGGCGAGGTTCAAACGAGGAAAGGCTTACGGTGGATTTGTATCTGATATATATTTTGGTATATTTTGATGCATTGAAAAATATGTTATTATGGAAAAATGCCCTATGGGAACTTGATTTGCAATGTTTTTGCTAATTTTTCTTAAAATTATTGTACAAAATTGATTGATTAAGCTAATGTGCATGTTTATATAAATGTTTAGACTTGTAAAATTTTATTTTAAAGCATTCATGGTTAAATAAATATCCCACATAAACTGTAGTTTAGGATTTGTTTATATCATGGTGGAACTTGGTGTGACCACCAAAGTGGCAACCTTGTTTTATTATGATGTGTTCAAATTCTAGAATATGTGTTTGTAAATGATTCAGTTTTGATAATGTTCACCCAAAGGTGACATTGTCCAAGTTTATTCAAATTATAATTTATAGCTATGAAAAAATTTCATCTAACCCCCAAAAACTATGTCAAATTCCATCTGACCCCCGACATTTTCAAAAGTCTCATCTACTCTCCGAAAGGTTTCCAAATGTCTCATATACCACCCAAAGTATTTTCACCATTAGTCAAATAGACCCCACCCGTTAGTATAGTCTCGTTAGTTGCAAATATTAGGACACTATTGCCCTTTTCCCTGTAGTAGAAGACGATAATGCCCCCCAAGTGAAAATACATTACTTATCAAATTCTTCTTCAACAGTAAAAGTAAAAAAGAAAAAACCCTGTTTCACCTTTCTTCCCCGATGACTATCAACGGTGGAACCTTCTTTCGTGCCAATAGTGTGCTGTTCTTCTCTTAGTCGGCGACGACACACAGCAGTGTGTGCTTTATTTTACCAACAGTTAGCTGCGACAACTACATTGAAGCATCTTCGCCGACGATGGATTCTGCTTCTCTATAGAAAGGAGAAGAAATCCGCAGAGTCTGCATCTATTCTCGTACGAGCTATGAAGGAAGCCCTAGATTTTTTTGGGCAAAGATTTGACATCAGACGACGATCGGAAGCCCCCTCCCTTTCAGAGATTGCATGAACCTGCATTTGTATATTTTTCCCAATCTTCAGGTATGAAACTCTAATATGAAATTACCACAGTCAGTTGTGTACAAAAATTATATAGTTATGAATTGAATCTTTAGTTATTCCATCACAGTGAAGGAGTGGGTTCAGCCGACAGCCGACAGCCGACAGAACTTTTGTCGATTCCTCGACAGTAAGGTTAGTTCATTGAAAATCTGTGGGAATTTGTTTTCTAACCTTTTTTATGCGTTTCTTATCCATTCTTTATTCTTTCAAATTTCTTTCAATTTTGTTCTCTCGATAGTGGTGTTTGTCCCCTTCCCTAATGCTTTCCCTATTTTTTAATCTTAATTTTCATGGAAAGGTTCAAATGTTTGGAAACATCACTATTGTTTGGAAACATCAGTATTGTAGTGCTTATAAACTACTCCTTTACAAATTCTTTATTATCTTGACAGTGGTCTGGAAACAGTAGTGCTGGGGACCAAATCATTCCCCAGCACTATTGTTTGGAAACATCACTTTTGTAGGATTAAGAAACATCACTACTTTAGAAAATTTTTGAAAGAAAACATCAATCATTTTAATAGAAAGTTTGCTTAGTTATATCAATCATTTTAATAGATTCTAACTGCTCTTTTTTTTCTTCATATAAATAGCATAATGAGTGATAAAGTCAGCATATATTACATGTGCGAGGATCGCACTGAAGTGAAGTTAGTTGATGAAGATCTGTATGGTTGGATTGATGTGGTTTATGATGTGTATTGTACAGTGCTATCTAACATTCCAGATGGTAGAAATGTGACCTTTTCTGTCAGGGCTGAGATGCCAAATGGAAGTTACAGAGATGTAAAGGGTGACATAGATGTTTCGGAGTTGACAAATTTCTTTAAAAAGGAAGGTAAGGGTATCCCCATGCACATAAGTGAAGTCAGTGTGGGTGAGGCCGTGGTAGAAAATTTCACTATTATTGGCTTATCAGGAGCAATGATAGGTCGACCACGATGTCGTAGGCCATCCAGGTTAAGCAGGAAGGGCCCTGCACTACCACTGCCACTACTACTACTATTGTTGGTAGGCAGGCTGAGAAGAATATGGCCAGCAGTACCACCACTACCCCTACATCCACTACAGCTGATAGAGCACCTCTTTTGAGGAAGAAAACTGTTGTTAGTAAGCCCGTGAGGAAAGATAAAGACAAAGAACCAGCCATACATCAAAGCAGTGAAGATGATGGTGATGAAGATAATTGGGATATTAATGTTGAGAAGAATATGGTCAGCACTACCACCACTACCCCTACATCCACTACAGCTGTTAGAGCACCTCTTATGAGGAAGAAAACTGTTGTTAATAAGCCCGTGAGGAAAGATAAAGACAAAGAACCAGTCATACATCAAAGCAGTGAAGATGATGGTGATGATGGTGATGAAGATAATTGGGATATTAATGTTGAAGATAATAGAGAATCTTCAATTGATTCTGAAGAGTCTGTTGATGGAGAGGAAGATGATATGTTTCTATCAGACATGGAGGAAGATGAGGTTGAAGAATAAATTGGTGTTAGAGAAAGAGATCATGATATTGATGAAGTGGAGAGGGTCAACATTCAAGTTGGAGATGAATTTGAAGATGTATATTCATATAGGAGAGCTCTTACAGACTTTATAGTCCAAGAAGGGTCAAATGTGATAAGGATGAAAAATGAAAAAAATAGAGTGACAATTGTTTGTTCTACTGAGGGGTGCCCTTGGATGATACATGCTGCTGCTAAACGGGATGGGCATACATTCAAAGTGAAAAAGTATATTTTTCCCCATTCTTGTGGTAGGGTGGAGAAGAATAAAACTGCTTCTTTAGCCTGGATTGCACAGAAATTAGGTAGCAGGTTAAAGATTGATCCTAACATGAAAGTGAAGAGCATGGAGGCTACTATTAAGACAAGATATGGTATCAAACCTAGTAGAGGCCAACTATACCGTTCACGGTTGATGGCCAAGGATGAGTCTCTTTCAAATTTTAAGCAATCATATGCGCCATTGCAAAAGTATGGTGAGTCATTACTAAAAAGGAACCCCGGTAGTTCTTTCAAACTTAAATTTGAAGAATGGTCTGTTGCAACAAATAAGCCCATCTTTCAGAGAGTTTTTGTCTGCTTAGGTGCATGTAAGAGGGGATTTGTAAAAGGCTGCAGACCATTTATTGGCATTGATGGGTGCCACTTAAAAGGGGCATATGGTGGGATTCTTTTGGCTACCACAGCAATGGACGCCAATAATGGCTTGTTTCCTATCGCTATCAGTGTGGTTGAAAGTGAAAGTAAAGATAGTTGGACATGGTTTCTGTCTGGGTTATCTGATGCATTTTCTTCTGATCTAAATGGGAAGAGTCTGACATTTATGTCAGACAAACAAAATGTATAACTATTTTGAAATTGAATCAGATACATTTAGTTTGATGTTTCAGATTATTGCACTCATAATATGTTAATTTGTTGTAGGGATTGTCAGAAGCTCTCACAGATATATTTCCAACTGCCCATCAAAAACTATGCTGTAGACACTCGTACAACAATTTCAAATTTAAGTACCCAGGAACCCTACTAAGCAAACGAGGCCCTTGTTCTGAAAGGAACCTGTCTAAAGACATGTAAGTCCTATAGTGCTGAGGGTTTTAAAACTGCAATGTATGAGATATCTATAGTGAGTAAGGATGCATTTGAGTGGTTAATGAGAAACCCAGTTTCAGCCTGGGCTCGACATGCTTTTGACCATGACATTGTTAGTTACCATGTCACTAACAATATGTCAGAGTGCTTCAACAACTGGATCAATCCCTTTAGGTCTAAGCCTATTCTGGTATTAATTGATGAAATCAGGAGAGAACTGATAAAAAGGATGCAAAGCAGATACCAGTTAGCCTGTTCATTGAAGGGGAAGTTGACACCGGCATTTCAGAAGCAGTTGGACTTGGCACGAAATGCATCCAGATTTTGTAATGTACTTTCATGCGGTCCAGATGAATTCGAGATCAGTGATGGAGATGATAGGTTTGTAGTGGATCTGAAGATGAGCATGTGTGAGTGTTGGGCATGGAAATTTACTGGACTTCCATGTAAACATGCAAGTGCTGCAATCCTGTTCAAGCGAGGAAGATTAGAAGATCATGTATCACCATATTTCAGTCCTACAAAGTTTATGGATTGTTATACTGAGATTATACATGGTATGCCTGGTTTGGCCACCTTCAAAAACACTGGAGATGGTCCTATCATACAACCTCCAGTTTTTAGGAGGCGAGTAGGTAGGCCATCCAAAAAAAGGAGAAAAGAACATGATGAACAACCAGGTAGTCAAACTAGAAAGCATACATCTTCTGTTAAATGTTCCTACTGTACTCGGATTGGGTACAATTCGAGGACATGTAAAGCAAAGAAGGATCATTCATCTCAGCAAGGATCCTCTCAGCCAACATCTTCTCAGCAAGGTACCTCTCAGCAAGGAACCTCTCAGCAAAGAACCTCTCAGCAAGGAACATCCAAAAGAAAGGTCTTAACAAGTCTGTGTATGCCTTATAAATTAGGAATGCATTTATTTATCCTACTTATTGCTTATTGTTTATGATTCTGTAGCGCAAAAGACAAGCTAGGCCTGTTCGTTCTCAAATGCAAACTAGATCTCAATCATCTGTGGCATCTCAAGAGCCCTCTATCCAGGCAAAAGGGTTGGCAAGACTGGCAAAAAAGGCAGAAAATGCTAGGAGAAAATGGGCACAAGCATGTACGCAGATCTCTTAGATCAAGGTGAAGTAATATCCATTTGATCCATTTTTTATGTGAACTAATAATCTTCTGATGCATTTTCTAATGGCACCTTCTCCCCAATTTTATTTTGTTAATGATTTGAACAGTTCAGAGGAGATGTGGAATTGGGCCTTTGAGCTCTCTTCATTTTTTTCAAAATATTCATTATTGTTGGGTTTGTGACTTTGTGTCTTGTTAATCCTCTGTTGATAATGTATATTTGTCATCTCTTTCACAGGATATGGAGCTTTGCCTTGATGAGATCATGCTCAAAAGAAGCTGCTTGGGAATATGGACTTGTCGGACATAATTCATATACGAATATTTTGCTTGGGAATATGGACTTTTTTTTTCTGTTTTTTGTTCACAACACAAAGGCATGTACTGTTTACTCAATTGGAAATGGAACTGATGTGGATGAATGTACGAGTATCGGCCAGAATTTATGAGCTGACTATGGAACTGCTGACCATGTACGAGACTTGCTTTCAGTTGCAATAGGAAAGCATACCTTAAGTAGATTTAAAATCAATTTTTGCGTCATGCTTTCAGTTGCCTTCATTTACATTGAAAGAACTTGATTCAGTAAGTAAGAAATTCTCTTGGCTCAATTGGGAGAGTTTGAAGGTCAGAATTTTCCACCTCCTAAAAGGTACATTAATTGGAGTGGATTATGGCAGAAGTATCAATCCATGAACATATACTTGGATTCCAGGTTCTCCTCTTATGAGGGCCCCTTTTCCATTGCCTCTCAATTCCCCTTCTTCCATTGCAGACCTGATTGATAGCTCTACTAAAACATGAAGAGCTGAAATTTGGTGACCTATGGATATAGCAAGGAGTAGCAAACATTTTTGCATCTGATCATTATGCTTTTGAATAATCAATGTGTATTGGTCTCCTCAAGAGAATTTCATTAAAGTTAATGTCTATAGCTCTTGTCTTGGATCTCTATGTCATTCTAGTGGGGGTGGAGTATTTAGATATCACAATGGCAACTTCATATCTGATTTCTCTGACAAGCCCTTCGAATTGCAGAGATAAAAAGGGTTAGAGTCAACGGATTCTTGAAGGAGATTCTTTGATGCTCATCAATCTATTGAGACAGAATAGCAATGACTTAACAAAATTTATGGTGTATACATTTCTTTCTAAAAAGTTCCCCACAGACCTTATCTGAATTTGTACCCTATCAAATGGGAGAGGGGATTTTCTGTATCATGGGTTTTGCTTGGCATCCTTAACTAACATAAGAATCTTAAGATGAATTCTTCTACTCCTCATACATATAAATAATC
The DNA here is from genome assembly GCA_028583415.1 of Protea cynaroides. NCBI lineage: Eukaryota > Viridiplantae > Streptophyta > Magnoliopsida > Proteales > Proteaceae > Protea > Protea cynaroides. The sequence continues at coordinate 25,652,145 of CM053265.1, read as the reverse complement.
CTCTTGTCAAGTTAATAATGGCTTTAAGCCTAGATGAATCTTGATACTGTTAACCTGTTTGCAAAATGATTATACTAGGGGGGGGGGGGGGAACACTCTTCCTGGTATATGGAAGCATTCAAGAGGATCAGAGTATCAAAACTCTTGCATAGGACTCCATGCATTATTTTGGGCTGTGGTAAATGAGGATAAAGAAGAGAAACAAGAATGATGATGTCCTAATCAAATATAGAGTTTGAAAAGAGGATATCTCCGTAGTGTACATTGACAGAAGCTAGTACATCATAAAAAGAGAGGTAACCTAAATTCTGACTACCATAAGAGTTGCACAAAACCTACAAGTTACAATCAACTAATCAGTTCTTTCTTTAGGATTCTTCAATTTTAGCTTTTCGACAGCTTCGAGGAGCTCTTCATACAACTTAGAACTTTGTGCATTCACTCTAATGGCTCCTCGTAGGTAACCTTTCAAGTAAGCCGGGGACGTACTTCTACCACTTGCTATATTTGATGCTGTCATCTGTGAGCTTTCTCCTGTCTGCTGGGAGCATTCCCCTGACTCAGCAACTGCATGTGTGGTGCTACCACCCTGAGAACATACCGTTGTGTCTAACCATTCGAACATCCCGCATCCACGATTATCCACCTGCACCAAGACAATTATACAAGAAAACTATCATTGAAAATGACAATTAATTATACATGACGACTTTCATTGAAAGACATTTAAAAACACAGTAGATTAACACTGACTCCTGTGGAACGTGGGCAACATCGGAATTTTCGTCCATTGTTTGTTGTTGTTTTTGCCGTTCTAACTTTGCATTGCCCTGCTCCACATGGGCATTGATTCAATTGGTCCAACCACATAACAAAGCTTTGACATCTTGGGCATCGATAGTACTTCCTCCCCTGATTTTTCCCATTAATAGTTGTACATGTCACACATGTGACACCACAAGACTCACATTTCGCATCCATATTGTCAATATAATTCAATCAAGCAAGCAGAGTGAAGATAGGATTAGGAGCCTTGCCGAATGATTCTTCCCTGAAACACTCATAAGATGGATGGTCAATATCAACCTCACCAGAATTCCATCATGAAAATAAACTATTCACAGCAGGATTGATAGACCACATCAACATCACATAACATTTTACTCAAAGGGGAATTAAATGGAAAATATACTTCTAAACAAAATGATGCATGTTACAGACAAGGGAGAAGGATGGAGAAGGACACGGAAAAATACTCAGAGAGAGAAAGGGCTAGTAAATTTCCGTTTCCAGATATGGAGAAGGAAACGACAATTACCCATATTCTAATGGTTTGACGGATGAGAAACCTGAAACATTCATGGATTTCTCTCATAAAGGGATTTAACATGATAAAAGCAAGAACATTGCTTGAAATAAGCAAATATGGAGGTGGAATGGTGGGTAACAGTTTCACAAAGAAAAAACCTATGAGATAGGAATGGCATGAAGCAGTTTCAAAAACAAAGCACAACGATGGAAATACTAACCGGACTTTGGATGTTGCCGACGGGATACTGAAGCCGGACTTTGAATGTTGCCGACGGGATACCGAAGCTTCAAAACTGGAGACTCACCGAATAGCAATAGAGAAGAGACGATGGAGATATGATATTAGGGCTCTGAACCGAATAGAATTGCAATAGAGAAAGAAAAGAATTTTGGAGAAAGAAAAAAGAACAGAAAGGGGTAAATTAGTAACTTTATCTCATTTAATGTTTTAAAGTTTCAAATTAAAAGGGGAAGACTGTCCACTTACATATTCAGTCAAGTCTGTCAGTTAAATGGGGCCGGTTAGATTTTCTGGAAACTATTGGGTAGTAGGTGGAATTTGACATAGTTTTTGGGGGTTTGATGAAATTTTTCTATAGCTATTGTGTAAGGATTTTGGTGTGACCACCAAAGTGGCAACCTTAATTCTATCATAATATGCTCAAATCTAGCATTTATGCATTTACAAACTGCAGTAAGGAAGTATAGTGTTCACACAAAAGTGACACTAACATAAACTCTCACTTTTATGGATGCAGCAAAGAATGACACTGTCCACCCAAAGGTGGCGTTGTCTAAGATTATAAAGAATGACATTATCCACCCAAATGTGGCATTGTCAAAGAAAATAAGGAACTTAAGCACATGGTTGAAGGATTACGACTTTAGGGGTCTTCATCTACCTAAAGGTGGTGAGATTTTTGAAATTCATTATCTCTTCGCAGTTATTGCACCAATATTGAGAGGTCCAGTACACATATTGTCCCAAAGGATGTGTGTGTAGTTCGGTTGACTTTTCAAAGATATTAATTAGCTTGCACATGTTATGTATATATATTCTTGCTAGCTAATTTTATTTGGTATTAATCATAGACTTACAATTATTTACATTGTTGTGGACATGTAATGATTAAATACCTTAAGATGCCTGTCTCTGGCTGCCAGTTTTATGAATTGACATGGAAACTGAAAACTAGTCTAGGATTGTTTAACCAAGATGTACTCAACAAAAAAAAAAATTGTATTATGATCCTTAGGGTATTCAGTCCTTAAGATCAAGTAAAGCAATGTTCAGATGAGGAACATTGGAAAAGAATATTTCCTGAGAAATCCAAAGAAAGATTTGATTTTTTCAAGAAGGGGTAGAGAGATGTTTTATTACTCAAGTCTATCAGTATCAGTTTTTGATGATAAGAGATGGTATTCGAAATGTGAGGAAGTACAAGGTAGAGCTGTTAAGTATTAATGATAAGCTCAAGGATAAGTGAATATTTGTAGGTTCATTAAAACCTATGTAGGTGACATTTTAGATTTTTCACTTCCTCACAATAATTGTATAGTCAGATCCTGGTGATCTTTAGTACTCAAAAATATAGTGAACCCTAAAGTGAAAGAACAAAGGATAAAAGTTCAAAGAAAAGAGAAAAATATGAATGCCAATGTCATAGTGCATAATATATACCCAGACAGAGGCAAGTTGTAAAAGAGGTAGGAAAACTCATAGAAAGAAAATATTTTTTCATGGAATAGTCAGAAATTTTATGAAAAATAATTAGACATTAAGAAACTACAAGATAAAATGGATCTAAGTAGAATAAAATTCTTGTAGGGTGACCCAGAAGGGACATGTAAAGGAAAAATTTATATAGCTGGACAGCTTAAGTGAAAAAGGAATAAGGATTATGAAACTTCTGAGCAAGAAGGTGCAGTATATTAGATACTTAAGCATTAATCTTTAATTTATTCTATCTTTAGAAGTTAAACTGTATATTGTTATCTTCCACCCTGGTCATAAGGGTTTATGACTGTTGTCCAAAGAAAGATTAGAAAGAATAATATTCTGAAATTCTCCTTCCAAGGTTTATTACAAGTATATATGTGAGAATTAATTAAAAGAGAAGATGACAAGATTAAACTAAGTGAAGGTTATTCACAAGAAGGATTTATTAGAATATTTCATCTAGGACTTCTTGTCACAGTTTAGTCTATGGTTGTTTTTCTAAATAATAAAAAATTAAGGTGAATTTTTTTTTATTAAAATAATTAAAACTATTGTATCTGAATGAGAGAGTTTTGGGAGACCATGTGATACTAGTCTATTTCTGATAAATTTAAGCAAGTGTTTACAAAAGTCTAAGAATGTATTTGATCCTGTAAGGAAAGAATTGATATTGCAGCCTATATTATTAATATAATGCATAGTTAGTCAGTTCCAGTTTAAGTTATCTTCTTGTTTAAAACTGTAGAACTGACATGATTTCATAATACTCGTATGAGAGTGATTATTTTTAGGACATTGAGTTGTCATATTATGAGATATCAAAATAGACCCAAGAAACTTAAAGTTTGATGAGACCGCCTAAAAATGGGTGTGAAGCAACCAGTTGAGATACCAGAAATGCTACTAAAGTGTAATGAAATGATTATAAAAATATTCATTAAGATCGATGCTTCAGCCATAGTAGTAGAGCCAGATGAGGCAATGAAGAGATATACTGGACCATGTAGATCTGTGATTTCATCCAATCACATGTTATAATTTAAAAATATCTTTTGGTGATGGACAAAAATGAAGATCCCAATGATTTTGAGCAAGTTGTTAGTAATGAAATTGCTCTTGAATGTTTAATGATCATAAAGGATGTGTTGTTGTCTATGAACAATAATGAGACTTGGAATTTATGCTTTTGTTAATGAGCGGTGTACTCATAGGCTATAATGGATATACAAAGAAAATGTGTGATTTCAGTGGGAGAATTGATTTCTACAAAGTAAGACTTATAGCAAAGTGGAATCACACAATGGGAAGAGAAAGAACTTCAAATTTTGAGGTCTTAGTTGCTCATTTTATTTTGGAGTTGCATCAGGTAGATGTAAAGATCATTTTGATCAAAGAAAATCTTGAAGAAAATGTTTATATATTTTAATCACAAGGTTTTGTGGTATGGATAAAGAAGATATGTTTTGTAGACTTATAAAGTCAATCTGTAGATTAAATAGATATTCGGATAATGGTATTTAAAGTTTGACAGGGTGGTATCTTTTTTCAATTTTGTTGAGATTATCATTGACCATTTTATATATCTATAGGTCAGTGGGAGTGGATTCACTTCTTTATCATGTGTGTTGATGGTTTTCATTGGCTTGTAGTAACATGATTTACTAGTTGAAATCAATGTTTTTCTGTCTGATAACTTCGACATGTAAACTGTATGAGCAAGTACCTTTGTACCTAGTATTGAGTTTGCTCGTGACATAAAAAATAAAATTCTGGATTTATTTCAAAGTATAAATATCGTTCGTGTTTTTGAATGGTTCAGTATGCATGTATAACTAGTAAGTTGCAGATGCTAAAATCGATAAAAGAGACAAATTGATAGAATTATGGACAAAAAATGATATTGAGTATTAGCATCTACAATACAGTAGAGAGCTTGATATATGTTTAAGGTTGTAATCATTTCATATATCCTTTTCATTGAGTGTCATAGGATGTTTTCAGTTGGATGCTGGTATAGCTTACTTGACATTGGAAAAAAGAAAGATCATGCGATATATGCAGAGGACTAAAGATTATATGTTCATTTATAGAAGTAGTGACACTCTAGGTTATTTTTGATGTAATTTATAATGATTGTATTGATGACAGGAAATCAACTTCAAGGTTCATTGTCATGGTGATAGGGTTTTGTAACTCTAAGTAAAGATAACAAGCAAGGTATCTGGTATAATAGTTTCTTCTCTATTTTGGAGGTTGTAGACTCCACTTTTAAACCTATTGAGATGTGTTCTAACAGTGGTTCAACTGTGTTCTTCTCAAAGAATAATAAGAAATATAGTATTTCACAGCATTATAGAGATCAAATCTCTTCAAGTAAGGAAGATGTTAAAAGATTTTATATCGTTGTAGATTCTCGGATGAAGGTTTTGTCAATGGGAGTCTTTAAGGGACGGTATGTCCAATATAAGAATGGTTGAAAACAAATAATTTTATCAGAGGCTTAAGTGGCCAAAGATCTGGGAATCAGTGGGAGTCTCTAGATATGCTTAATCAGTGGGAGACTCTTTATCTTTATACTTGTGTTTTTACATTGCTTACTGTGTTTGATTGTATTGCTCATGGTTTGATGGGTACAGTTTTTGTAACTATGATTTTGTTTACATTAGCATTTGCGTTATTACTATTTTGCATACATAGTTATGTGTTTGACATGTCATTGATATGAGACAGTATTTAACCAAAGTTTCAAGGCAGTATTTAGCCAATGGATAAACAAGGCAGTATTCAGCCAGATATATAAGGCAGTATTCAGCCAAGATAAGAGGTGCTATTCAGCCATACAAATAATGACGATAAGTCAAAGTGTGGTATTAATCCAAGCTAAAGGCGGTTTGCCATGAGAGGATAATATCAAAGAATAAAGGCGGTGTCTAGCCAAAGTATGGTATTATAATTCCAGAATATTTAAATACCATATTATATTGCCCATAAAGTTTTTGGGGTAATTTTGATTAAAGATCTTTAATCAAGTTTGGACTCGCATGGGAGTTTAATTTCATGCATTATCTCAAGTGATTCATGTATTGAGTAGACCTCTATTGTGGCTGACAGAAGTTTGTACACCATATGTTAAGGTGTATTATTCACTGTTACTCGCATTGGGAAGCTTGATGGATGTTTTAAAGTTAGTGACGATTTAGTGTGTTGGATTCCGTGGCCACACTGGTTGACGATAGTTTTGTAATTAATATAGCCCAAGTGGGAGATTGTTAGATTTATGTGGGCTTAATTAATTACCTAAACTAGTTAATTCAGTGGGAATCTGATTGACACGATATAACCGGTTTGGTTTGGTTTGTCACATGGTATGAGATAGGTTTGGTAACCCTAATTCTATTGTGGGAAGGGTTTTAGGGTTACATCTGTATTCTATAAATACAGGGTTAGAATCCCCACAGCCACAGTTAATCAGTTCTCTGCACCCATTAGTAAGAGACGTCAGGATATCCTCTGGAGACTGTGGAAGACTGTAGCTGAGGGATTTCGATCAAAGCTTGGAGCATCAATGAGCGTATGGAATTAATCTCTACATAAACATGTATGTCTTTATGATTCATAGTTTATAACTTCTCTATTGTGTTCTAGGGCAACTGTATGGAATTGGAATGAGTTTCATTGAAACCCTAAATACATAATTTTCTAACATTTTGTAGTAATAAGGAAATGCTTGAGAGCAGATCTTCCATCCACCTCACACTACAATGTGGGAAGGTATCCAGTTGAGATCCAGATTCGAAAAGATGGCCCAAGATTTAGCAAAAACATTGAGGACTAAAATTAGGTATATGGGCCATTCTTCATACGACGATGGACCTGAAAGTGCAGTTCAAGTCCATCAGTTTGGATCGGCCATTAGTATCTGTAACTGGTGCAAATTGGTTTAGGCTCGACTGGAATGCAACAGGAACCCACCTCTTCCGCATGACCCATGACTGATGTATCGGATGATCCTATCCCATACCTTGAACTTTGAACCCGATCAAGAGATAAACATCCATGTACAATCTATATTAAGTAGAAAAGTTGATGGCAACGCGGAAGAGGTGGTTACTGTTGCATTCTGTCTTTTTGTTTAATATGGGTTTCCCAGATTTTTTTTTTCTTTTTCTCTTATATAGACTTTTATCTAATTTTTTGCTCTCTGTCATGCTACGGAATGGCATCAGATTGGTTACAGAATCGATCAATTTGTGTCAGATATCAATTACTAAAATCATGTGTAAATGAGAATTGAATCAAAATGTTCACTCACTGTTTAATTAGGGAGATGTTCTTTCCTCAGTAACTCACAAACAAAAAACATAAGCTGAATGATTAGAAATTTTTATGTTTAAATGGAACATGAAAGTCAATTACAAGTCAAAATGCATAAAAAGAAACCATTCTCATGTTAACAAAACAAATCTAATCTCTCGCACAACTCCCTGCCACTGATGTTAATGCTCACCGGGATGAAGCCCCTACCAATGTTAGAATTAATATTTGTATAGGTCTACCACCTCTAACGAGAAGCTCCAATCCTCATGAGCGCAAAATAAGCAATGACCCTAAACCCAACAAGCATCAAGAACAAGGCAACAATAGAGATGACCTTCTGATCAAGCCCTACAAGCTTTACGGCTGGGTATTCTCCGATCAAGCAAGTCGCGTTAGGACTACACTGGTACGTATCACTGGGCTTAAATTGTGATTCCAATAGTAGCTTGTAGGTGTAATGGCTGATAGAGATGTATTTAATCCATGCTATGAAGGCAGGGACATGTTGCACATAGAACCCACTTGCTAGAAGAAAGGAGAGCATTATAACAGATCCCAGGGTAGTTGCAGACTTAAGGTTCATTACCATTGCACCAAGAGCAAGTCCCATACCTTGACTAACCATTACACTTAGTAATAGAACAAATAAGGTCTCTAAGAAGTTGCCTGCTGAAGGCTTAAGTCCTCCCATCCAATAGGTTATGATGACAAAAATGGTTGGAAGAACAAGTTCCATTGGAAGGTCACCCACTGACCTGGCCATGAAGTAGGCTGAAAGTCTGTACATTCCTGAAGATCTTTCCTTGGTAATCATCAAGCGTTCTTGGGGAAAGGTGAATATTGCCTGGAAGAGAGGGAAGAAGCCCCAAAACCCAGAGTAAAAGAATAGTAGCCCAATCTGCACTCACAAATTCAAAGGTGTTACTCAAGAAGCCTTAATTGTCGCACCTAATTAAGGATGTGTTTGTTATACGTGCATTCCTAAATAGGATAGTAATGAGTTAAAGAACAAGGCATTTTTGTTCTGAGAATTGAATCGAAAATGAGAAGAAAAAAAAATATGAAAAAAAGAAAAAAGAACCACCTTTAAGAATGGACAATGTTGGAAGAGAATGCATACCAAATATTGGTTTTGTCATCTTGATTTGTGTTCTTGACCTATAATGCATACTAAATACTGCCTAAATCATAGGAGACTGTAAATTCATTACCTGATCTTGTAAGTGAGCACTGGATTGCCACCATAAAAGCCCTGAAAGGAAACCAACAACCAAGACCTGACCGATTTTGAGGCCTGAAAAGGACTCATGCTTCCTCTCTTTCAATCCCCTCTGAAGCAACACTGAGAACTGTTGGCCCCAAGTTGTGCACCATCGACCAAACTGCTTATGGCTTGTGCCATCTGGAAGATGATTGCTCATTTCATTTACTTCTGACTTCAATTTGTCTGCAAGATTGCTCTTGTAAGCAGAGATTAAAGCCTGCTTCACAGCTACTCTGTCCTCCTCGTTCTCATCCGAGGAAACACCTAACCAACCAATTAAGTACTGGAATTAATTCCTCTAGAGTAGTTAAAAGCAAATTAACATGAAATTACAATGTGAAATCTTCTCTTAGTTTCTTCATAAGCTCATGCATGCTATCTTGTATTTTGATTCTTCAAAGTGAACCTTATTAAAATTTTCCCAATTTTCCCTAATTAAATTCACTTTCTCATTCTTTCGACATGTTTCCAATTAGTTTTTAACCTCGTTGATACACTAGAGTAATCACATCCATTAATTTGAATTTTTTGGATGAAAGCTTTACATGGTATTGGAGTGGATTTCACTCTCCACGTTGTAGTATGTACTGCAACAAGTGCAAGGGAATGTTGAAGGTTAGTTCAACACCGACTAATTAGTAGTCTTCAGCCCCATATACACACCTGGGAATCCCTCTATCTATCGATTGGTTCAAAATTTTAGGATCAAATCTTTATACGAGGCATCATTAAGAAAGTCAAGGTGGATATGTATCTTATAACTACAATAACAAAGCTTTATCCTAATTAAATGGGGTTGGCTACATGGATTCTTATATGCTAAAAACCTCTGTTTGATGTCATACTTGAAGCAAGACATAAGACATACATATTTTTTTTTCACCACCTTCTCTAAAGTCATGTTAAGTTTTCTTTTAGATCTTTCAATCTTATAAGTGTCGTGCAAAATCAACTACAAAATACATCATTAAAAAAAAAAAAAAAATTGATACCAGTAAAACGTGAATTTATCCTCCACATACCGTTTGCAAGGTCAAGAAGGAAGTCCGAAGGATTCATGGCGACTGAAGGGGTATAACCAATGCTGGAGAAGTAATCCATGGCACCAGCCCCTTTTCCAAAATACAAAGGATTACCATCAGACAACAACAACACCTTATGAAACATGTAAAACAGCCTGCTCGAAGGCTGGTGAATGGTCATCACCACTGTCCTTCCACCTTCTGCAAGCTCCCACAACGTCGACACAATTCGCTGTGCTGTCGTCGAATCAAGCCCAGATGTAGGCTCATCAAGAAACAGTAAGCTTGGGTTTATCAACATTTCTTGACCAATGCTAACCCTTTTACGTTCTCCCCCTGAAATCCCTCTCATGAATGGCCCTCCTATGATACTATTCTTGCACCGAGTCAGACCGAGTTGAGTTATTACCTCTTCCGCATGCATGACCTTCTCTTCTTTCGTGAGGCTGTTAGGAAGCCGTAGAAGAGCAGTGAAAACTAGGGTTTCAGTGACAGTGAGGTGGGGATAGAGCACGTCGTCTTGCGTGACAAAACCTGTGTTTCTCTTCATTGGGCTAGAGAAGGGTTCTCCATTGTATGATATGGTTCCTCCAATGTGTCCATTAAGTTGGCCGCCTAGAGCAGTCAACAGGGTCGTTTTGCCACTGCCTGATGGACCTAACATGGCCAACATCTCACCCGGTGATACCACACCTGTTATCCCCTTCAAGATCATTTTCTCTTCGGTCTTGGATTTTTTCCCAGTACTTTCGAATACTCCTTTCTGGGTTTTTATCTTGTACACAACGTCTTCAAACTGCAACACATTATCGAGAAATCGTCAGAAAAAAGAAGAGTTGAACTATTCATGTAACAAGAGAAGAGGGAAGGTGACATTTCCAGAAGTCAACGACAAATCGAAGCCATGCTAGGTTTCTGTTTCTTGTGTTGTAACGCTTGTGTTTGTTTGTGTCCTTATGGCTTGAGTATGAGGGGTCCCTGATCTTTTTGAGTAACGGCCTCTTCTTGTTTTTGTATATTTTTCCTCTTCTACTTAATAAACTGGTTTAAAAAATAAAAAATAAAATAAAAAAGTGTTAAAAGAAAGGAATTATAATGGACCTTTAGGGTAACAGGACGGTTGGCTTTCTTAATGATGGCTGGAACTTCTGGTTCTTGTGACTGATGACGGTTAGTAGTCTGGGCCTCCATATCAGTCATCTCGGTACCCATATGGATGCCTGCTTTTCTTGAATCTTTGGGATTCAAGATGCAATCCCCGGTTGGTTCTTGTTTATATTCGTCTTTCTTCTTTGTTCCTTTGGTCTCTTGATGTGTCTTAATGGACTTAGGTTCAGGGAAGAAAGAGGAAGAAGAAGATGATAAAGAGGAAGAGAGGTTTAATGAGGAGAGATGGAAAAGAAGGGGGATACGAGATCGAAGGGAAGTTGGGCATTACTGGTTGTACTCAACAGACAGGTGGTTGAGCCATTCTGGGCTCTTTTTTCGGTGCTGAGCTGCTCCTTACCGAGTCCCGCGTCTACAACTACTCTCTGTTATTCAGTTAATGACTTAATTTTTATTTTTGGGTAAGACTTTAATGACTTAATTAGTGCTCTAAAAATACCAATCTCGAAATCCTTTAATGACTTAATTTTTATTTTTGGGTAAGACTTTAATGACTTAATTAGTGCTCTAAAAATAACAATCTCGAAATCCTTTAATGACTTAATTTTTATTTTTGGGTAAGACTTTAATGACTTAATTAGTGCTCTAAAAATACCAATCTCGAAATCCTTTAATGCTAGTATGGTTAAATGTCACTGATATGGTAACAAAATTTGGTGCTACGGATTATCATTGGGCCATCGTACAGACGACAATATAAAAAGGTAATTTTAATATTATAAAGGAAGGAGAAATCTGACTGTCCAGATCCTCGGTGACGGGACTAATTATCACAGACTCGGGTAACATCTAGATTTTACCCTTCTTGTGGCTGAATTCCGTATTAATTTGTTTTTATTTATCGATAAAGTCTTTCATAATTGACTCCACTGTTACCAAAAAAAGAAGTTTCTTGATACGAGAATTTGGAGATCGCCACGTGTTCAGATTTGACCCTTCAAATTCCCAATGAGAGATGTTCAGATTTGACCCCCTTCAAATTCCCAATGAGAGATGTTCAGATTTGACCCCCTTCAAATTCCCAATGAGAGAAGAAACCACCATCAAATCTCTTCTGCCCTTCTTGTTTTATGTGGAATTTTTTTATATTTTTGGTAAAATTTTAGGTGGAATTTGTGTTGCCTTTCGCTAAGGTCATAATTATAATTATATTATTTACAAAAAAAATAAAATAAATAATTATATTGATTTTGAATTTTTATCATACTAAGTTTATTATTTTTTTTTTTCTTTTTGGTAAAGTATCTAAGTCTACTTGGGAAGCACTTATCTTTATCTTCGATGAAACTGTTACTCATTGGAATATTACTTCTTAAAATACCTGTTCATTATTATTTTGTTTCGTTTCTCCTCCACTGTGAGTGACTGAAAATTTCTGCAACTTTCATGCAATGGCAAACTCATCTTCTCAAACCAACATTCCTCCACCGGGGGTGTCGATCCGGGATTCTGTGTCACAGATTACTCCAGTTCTAGTTGCTGAAACCTCTGAACAACAACTGTTGGTGTCGCCTTCTCGAAATCTTGTTGGCTTTGTGATGCAAGGAATAACTTTTCGACAGCAGGTCGTATTTGAAGGATTACTTAAGCCCTGGCAATGCAAATTCATTGTTAAGGTTACAGCAACCAGCTATTCAATTTCACTCATGAAATCGACTTGATGAATGTTCTTGCTGAAGGACTGTTGGGTTGTGTCTTGTATTCTATGGAGTCCACACAATTAATAGAGTTGTACTTGTATTAGATTAGGTTTCTAGGATCGGAAACGCAAACAGGACCTTGGATAGTTTCAGGTTCCACTTGAACGTTTGAACTTTGATGAGTAATATGACTTCGTACATCAGGAACTCTGGATTCAGTTCTATGATGTACCCGCCCCTCTATTCAACTTAGAGTTTGCTCATCAAATGGGTGCTTGGTTTGGTACCCCCTTTGTGGCTATGATTATCACCGGTTATCATCAAGGCAATCGTCTTAATTACCTTCGAACGAGGGTATCCTTGGATCTTTCCAAACCTCTACCGGTGGATATCACAATTAAACGCCGTACAGGTGAGGGGGCTCTCATATTGTTAAGGATTGAAAGGTTGCCAATTTTCTGTTATGATTGTGGTCGGGTTGGTCACGATTACAGTAGATGTGATGAAATTTTTAAATCTATTGATTGTCGTCCTCTCCAACCGAGTATCCACGGCCCATTTTTGCGTGGAATACCTCCTGACAATCGTTTGATAGATCAAGCCATGCATGATTCTACATTTTCATGAGAGTACAGGGTACCGACCACATGCTCCCAATGGGCGTTCTCCTTCAACTTCACATGCTACTGTCATGTCATCCAATAACAAGAATAATGTCCATGGCAACCATCATTCTGAAAATTCTGCTTCCACACCACAAACCATCCCACCTATGGATAATATTCAATCTTCAATGAATATCCCACCACCACTAAGTTCCACTATTCTAAATACACTTTAAAATATTAAGTGTTTAATTCCACCATCATCCTCTACAAACAAATCTGACCCATTACATCAAATACCACTCACAGTCAATGTACCATTTCTTATCCACTCATTGCAAGCCCTACTTCAACATCTCACTACAAACCCCATTAGTAAAACTTTATTCCATGCCATTAGTAAAACTCCAAACGTTATTAGTGGAACTCCAAATGTCATACCTTCAATCGTTCCAAACGTTATTAGTGGAACTCCATCCCATGTTAACATCACACCCTCTGTTCCCCATATATCTAATACTTTGGAAAACCCAATTAGTACCACTTCCCTAGTTCAACCATCTGTCTGACCCGACAAACTTTCCACCACCCAAATCGGTTCCACCTTCCATGGCCATTCCTAGTTTGCCTCCGGTGAACCCTACAATATCATTTTTTTAATTCATATCATCCTTCACCCCAACATCTTCAAAATCAATCTCCCATCCCTCAAACTCATCCAAAACTTGGTGGTGCTAGGGGAGGAAAACTTCTTCACACTTCCTCCTCCAAAGATAGGCAATGACCATATTCACTTTGGCCGAAGCCAAAGCACAAGCGCTTAGACTCTAGCAGTGGTGTTCCCATGGTTTCTCCAATAGATAGCACCTCTTTGGTCCGTAAGTTGAATAACTCGGCAGTTACTGGTTTCGAAACCCCCGTGGTGTCACGCGTTAATTGACACAAGGGGAACCAATGAAGATCTTCAGTTGAAATTGTCAGGGGATTGGGTGACCCCAGACAGTTTGTGCATTATCATCCCTCTCCTATTATGGTAGAACGGATTTATTATTTCTTATGAAAATCAAGGGACAACATCATAAATTAGAGAAGCTTCGACAACGTTTATCATTCTCACATTTATTTACGGTGGATCATGTTGGTATTTCTGGCAGCTTGGCGTTATTATGGGGTTATTCTCTTACTGTTAGTATTTTTAGAATGGACATTTAATTTTATTGACACTACTATTGTATTAAATTCTGGTATTAGTAATCACATAACTTTTGTTAATGGTGAGTGTGTTCCAACTACACGTCAGATTGTTTGGGATCGATTAATTACTCTGCATGCTAATCGATCTATTGATTGGCTACTGCTTGGGGATTTTAATTCATACCTATCTTGGCGTGAAAAGCAACGTGGTAACCTAGTCAATTGTCATGACATCGGACAATTTTGATGTATGGTGGATACTTATGAATCAATCGATTTGGGATGTAAAGAACCAAATTATACTTGCTGCAATAAAAGAATTGGAACTGCTAATATCTAGATCCATCTGGATAGAGGTTTTTCAGATAATGCTTGGCATCATAATAATCCTCACGCGATACTGGAAGTGAAACACACTATTTGCTCTGATCACTTTCCCCTATTGCTTGACACTAAGGGTGGGTACGTCCATGGTCGACGGCCATTTCACTTTGAGAATATGTGATTTCATGAACTTGGATGTCAATCAGTGGCGGAGGAGGCATGGAATTCACCTAACTGGGGAAATCCATCTGAGACTATACAAGCTAAACTACAAATTAGTCAATCTTTATATAAGAGCTGGAACCGAGATGCCTTTGATAATGTGCACTCTAACATTCAACACTTATTGCAGAAATTCGCATCTATATAGGGACAACCTTTTACGGAAGATTCAAGTAATAAATTATAGACTATATCTAAACAGCTAGAATCCAAATTAGAGAAGGAGAATGATATGTAGTGGCAGAAGTCTCGATCTCTATGGTATAATGATGGTGATCAATTTCATGCCATAACAATGCAACGGCATCAACAGAACCAGATCCTTCAACTAAAGTTGCAATCCAGTGAATGGGCTCAATCTTTAAAGGTTATTTCTGCTATTCTGGCAGTAGTTCAGCCTTTAGTGACACAATTTATGAATGAATCCCTATGTTGTGAACCTTCTTTGGAGGAAGTAAAACTAGCTTTGTTTGCTATGCATTCATCGAAATCATCTGGTCCTAATGGTTTTCCCACAGAGCTTTTTCAAAAGTATTGGGATTTAATCTATCACATCCCAATTTTGGTTGAACCAGAAGTATGATTGAACCATCAACGAACCAACGACTAAAGTCAGGATCATAAGGACTGCACCAACATTCAGACCATTGCTTTATAACCAATAATCAGAATAATTAAATAACAACATAATCTTTATTAATAAACTGAGAGTCTAAATGATAAATAATAAATAATCTAATTATCTCAAAGTTTACCAAAACATAAAATGACAATATCCATTACAAGTTTTAATCCCAAACTCAAAGCAAAACCCTAAAGGTAAACACAGTAGTGGGACTCGCATGATGAGTCATGCTCGTTTTCCATCAACTACACATCCATAGCAGCCATCTATCCATAAGAAGGTGCATTGATGTAGTCTTCTACAGTAGTACCTGCATCATCAACTAAAAAAAATATGTATATGTGGGGTGAGCTCAAAACTTAGCTCAGTGAGAAACAAAACATGCAGCAAGCAATATGCATGATGTAGCATTTAATCATTTGGTTTGGTAAAGTTTGCAAAATACTATGGTAAGGACAGACTACAACCATACCTCCATACATGAGAGTGTGAGCACACCCAATGGTCAGGCTCCAACCAAAACTGCTGTTGCCCCACAACACTCACTACAAGATAGAGTTAGAGTTAGAGCCTAACGGCAGGCTACAACCAAACCATTAGCACCCCCTAATACCCTACCTCATACCAGTACGTATGCCCTTACTTGTGAGGGCTTGCAAACTAGGTACATCACTAACCAATCCTAGATGTCATCATAATGTATCCAAGACCTTACCCCAATACCCTTCAATATGAAACAGAGATAGAGCTAGAGCCTAACGGTAAGGCTATGACCAACACTGCCAGTATCTCCTGATACCCTACAACGTACTAAGCAAGCTAAGATAATGGTGTTACGACGATGTCAGTGTGATGAATGGTTTAAGGCTCCAACCTCTCCACCTAATACACCAACCATACACAAATACATGCTTATCTTCAATCACATCATAATAGAAATAAATATGCATGAATAATAATATAGTAGTTAAAAGGATGACATGTTATATGCACATGATAGATAAGTATCAACATACAAGTAGTTTGTTATTATCTAATTAGTTTGGGGTCTTGTCCCTCACCTATTGAGTGATGTTTGACTCTCTTCAATACCTTGAGAAGTAGCTTGAATTGATTATGAGTCCTAAACAAACATTAGGTTTTAATTAGGCTTAAATCTGACAAAGTTATAGTAATCGAATTCACTGTCCAGACTGGCATACAGTCACTTCGGATATTGTCCAGTCGTATGTTCGGTGTGACATATTGTTTGATCAGACACCAATCCAGACAACTCTGAGACACTTTTCAAGAATGTCCGGATCTATCACCGGTCTCACTATGGTGTGATCGATCAGTCAGACCAGACAACCTTCAGATTATTCTTCTGTTGGTATCTTTCCTCAAAGTTAATCCTTCAACTTATTCTAGGGTTTCTCCTACGTAGTTCTATGGTCAGAGATACATTAGGTCTTTTCCTACCTTTCATAGTTATTGAATCAACAACTTCCAACCTATGGAATTAGGGTTTCGAATCAATACCTGGCCATTCATGGTATTATTCCCTAGCCATTGAGCCTAACCTACAATCCTAAACAATCTATAGTGTTAGAGGACTTACCGTTGGCTTCCTGACGATGTTGGTCGAAATCGATGATCAGTACTCCTTCTCTACAGCCTTCTTTTCCTTTTCATCTTTTCTCTCAAGTTTCCTTCACAACTTTAAGGTTTGTGGTTGATCAAAAAGTAAGAGAGAGTAGGAGAATACGTTTACATATAGGGAAAAACCTCATTATTAGAGTCTTCTTTTGATTAAAAGAGTGAACTACACCAAATAGGAAAAATTCCTATTCTCAAAGTTGATTTTATGCTTGTCCGATGGCGTATCAGGTCACACAATACGCAAAACCAGACAACTTCAACCAGTCAGACTGGACAAGGTCAAAGTTGTCAATTTCATACCTTGAATGCATGGCCTGTCATCAGACCATCTCTTCTGGCCCAGTTATGATGGGAAGACCTATCACGACATGTAAGACCCGCACGCCACGAATCCGGTACGGTCTACATATCATGGTCGAGCCAAGTGGACCAAGTGTGTGAAGAAACCCAAGACCCAATATGAAAGTTTACTCAAAAAACAGTCAAAATGAGGGTAAGGTCGCATGCCTAAATAGGCAGGGTCGACCCCCTGTCCGACCCATGACTTTTTGGTCTGGGGGTCGCAGGGGTCTCGAATTGTCTGACCCCCCCCCCATCAACCCCCAATTGCCGACAGAACCGAAAATTAGGAAACTTCCTAATTTCAATTGGAACCTTTCCTAAACTTAATGGGACTTATTTTGGAAGGTTTCACTCTATAAATAGGACGTCCCTAAGCCTCTTTCACTCCTTTTACTACCCTAATTGGATTGAGAGAAAGAGAAGAGAAGGAAGAGAAGGAGAAGAGAAGGAGAATTAAAAAAGAAGACCAAAGAGGAGGAAATTCAGAGGAAACTCTGAATCTCAGCAAACCTAAGGTATGGATACATTCTCCATGATTTATTTAAGACCTTAGAATGGTTCATGAAGAGGGTATGACTTAGGAGATACCCAAATCATCCATCCATGGGAGGAATTCAATGAAATCCATGGAGGAAATCATGGTAGGCAAAGTAAGGAAGAAACCTTGAGTTTTAAGCCATAGAACAAGCATAGAATGGATTGTGGAAGTAAGCCATAGGACCCAAACATGAAAGAATAGACTGTAGGATGAAATTCTTGACTCAAACCACGGGGGGTCGCACCTAGGGTCGATGGAACATCCGACCCTAGCATCGACCCCCAACATTCGGGAAGTCCAGGAAAGGGGTGGTCGCACCCAGGGTCGACAGAACATCCGACCCTGGCATCTACCCTACCCCTGGGGGTCGCAGAAAATTGCTACCCGTCCTGCTACTCGTCCTGCTACCCCCACTTAACAGCAAACCTAAAATTATCGGAATGAATTCTAACTAAAATCTATCGACTTGTTAGGTTTTCTTTGATATAAAAGTGATTCTTAAAGCTTGAAAGAGGATCTACATTCAAGCAAATGTGAGGGAACAAAACCTAAACTAATTGGTTAATAATAAACTGTTTTTATTTCTAGAGTCCGATGCCATGACTGATTCTATGCGTGTATGCTTGTATGTGCATTCAACATGTCATCTAATATTTCTATTATTACTGTTCATGCATATTTAAATTTATTGTTTATAACATGATGATGATGATGATGATATGAATAGGCATGTGAATGTATGTATGTGGTTAGTGTGCTTGATGCGAGCGAGTATCAGGGGGGGTGTCATAGGCCGGGCCTCAGCACTCTAGCTCTATCTCTAACTCAAGTCTTGTCCACTGACATCGTCGTATCGCCATTACCTTAGCGAAACTATTACGTCGTAGAGTATCAAGGGAGGTGGTCTCGGACAGTGTAGTCTCAGACTCTGCCGGGGGGCCTTAGCTCTATCTCTATGGACGTATTGAGAGATGTTGGGGTGAGGCCTTAAATACACTGTTTGACATTAGGATTGGTAAGCTGCGAGCCCAGTTTATGAGCCCTCGCCAGCAGGGGCTTACGTGTTGGTATGGGCAACCGGTACAGCAATAAACGTAATGTAAGACCCGCATGCCACGAACCCGGTCTAACCTTACATTTCGTGTCGTGACCCTTCTACATATCATGGTCGAGCCAAGTGGACCAAGTGTGTGAAGAAAAACCAAGACCCAATATGAAAATTTACTCAAAAATAGTCAAAATGAGGGTAGGGTCACAGGTTTTAACAGGCAGGTCCGATCCCCCCATCGACCCGTGACCAGGGATCGTAGGGGGGTCTATGAACTGTCTGACCCCCCCATCGACCCCCCATCGACCCCCGATAATCGAGAAAAATAGCACGAACCGAAAATTAGGAAACCTTCCTAATTTCAATTGGAACCTTTCCTAAACTCAATGGGACTTATTTTGGGAGGTTTTACTCTATAAATAGGACATCCCTAAGGCTCTTTCACTCCTTTTACAACCCTAATTGGATTGAGAGAAAGAGAAGAGAAGGAAGAGAAGAAGAGAAAGAAAACTTGAAGAAAAGGCTAAGGAAGAAGAAGAAGTTCAGAGATATCTTGGAAACTCAGACTACAGAAGGTATGAACCTTAATCCCCATCTGAATTGAAAGCTTAGAATAGATTATGATGAAGTTAGGTTAGGAGAAACCCAAATACCATCCATCCATGGTTAGGTGTCAATGGAAACCATGGAGGAGATCATTGAAACCATGTAGGTGAATAAAGAATAGTTCTAAACCATAGAACATGTGTGGAATGGATTGTAGAAGCAAGCCATAGGACCCCAAACATGAATGAATGGACGAAATTTGATATTTTTGACTCAAACCATGGGGGGTCGCACCTAGGGTCGATGGAACCTCTGACCCTAGCATCGACCCCCAGCATTCGGGAAGTTCAGGAAAGGAGGGGTAGCACCTAGGGTCGATGGAACATCCGACCCTAGGCATCGACCCCCAGTTAACAACAAGCTGTAAAAATTTGAATAAATTCTAATTAAATTCTATCAACTTTGTTAGGTCTTCTAGTAATATAATATTGATATAAAAGTGATTCTTAAGGCTTGAAAGAGGATCTACAAACAAGCAAAGGTGAGGAAACAGGACTCTAAACTAATTGATTAATAACAAACTATTTTTATTTCTTGAGTCCAATGCCATATTGATTCTATGCGTGTATGCTTGTATATGCATTCAACATGTCATCCAATATTTCTATTAATTGTTCATGCATATTTACTTTATTGTTTATAACATGATGGTGATGATGATGATAAGAATAGGCATGTGAATGTATGTGTGTGGTTGGTGTACTTGATGCGAGCGAGTATCAGGGGAGGTGTGATGGGGACGTCAATAAACGTTAACCTTTGGCGGGTCTCAGCACTTTAGCTCTATTTCTAACTCAACTCTTGTGGATTTGCATCGTGGTATCGCCATTACCTTAGCAGAACTATTACGTCGTAGAGTATCAGGGGAGGTGGTCTCGGTCCTTGTAGTCTCTGACTCTACCGGGGGGCCTTAGCTCTATCTCTATGGATGTTTTGAGGGATGCTGGGTTGAGGCCTTGGATACACTGTTTGGCATTAGGATTGGTTAGTTGCGAGCCCAGTTTGCAAGCCCTCTCCAGTAGGGGCTTACGTGTTGGTATGGCACTGTACAACAATAAACGTTAACCTTTGTTGTACAATGTTATGGTAGGGTGGATGGGGACGACAATAAATGTTAACCTTTGGGCGGACTTCCACACCCTGTGTATAGAGGTGGGGTCAATAAATGTTAACCTTTGACCACCTAAACCTTTCTATTGCACATTGCAAACTTTAAACCAGACCAAAGATATGAATTGATGCATGCATATGTTTGTTGCATTATTTTGTTTACTTACTGAGCTCAAGTTGGAGAGCTGACCCTCGCGCACGCAATTCTTTTTAGTTTCTGATGTTGCAGGTACTATGATTGAAGATTATGTCTACACGCCAACATATGAACGAGTGGCGGCTATGAATGAGCAAGCTGTGGAGAACTATTGTGATTCGTTAAACGAGCGTTTCAACTGTGGATACGCTTAGCGTTTAATTTTCGTATTTGGATATTGTAATATGTATTAAGTTATGTTTTGGTTACTTGGAAATAAATGGAATATTAATTATTTATCATGATTAGACCTCAGTTCATTATCTGTAAGACTTTCGCTATTTATTTTATTACCTCTGATTAATGTGGAATGTGTTTTAGTTTATCATATGTAGGATAGCCTATTTTGAGATCCTGGTTGAACCGTTGGTTTATTGATGGTTCATCACACCATTTTGGTTAGTCCAGAATTGGGTTCTGACAACTTGGTGTCAGAGCTCTCATAGGCCTTACCCATTAAACCTGAATACTTCCACTGGAGTCCATGAACTGAGTTAGGATAAATTAAAAGCTTTAATACAAACAAACCATAAGCACCTGTATTGGTTGAGACAGAAATTAAACAAGACGATAATGTACATATAAAAGGTGGAACCATATATATACACTCAAACAGAAAGAGAAGACCAAAAATTATCCTAATAAATAAATAATATAGGGTATTATCTATAAGTTGGATAGTTATCCAAGTATACAAGGATATAGTACAGTAGCAAGAAGGAAGCATCTGTATAGCAGAAAATTGGATTACTGAGTTGGTACTCACAAGATGTGAAGCTTGATGTAGGACATAGGAAGAAGGAGAAAATGGCTAGTAATGCCTAATTCCCTACGAAGGTAAAGGAAAAGATCTCGGGCTAAATCCAACAAAGATAGGAGAATAACGACCTACATTAAGAATAAGAGTAACTACAAGAAGATAAAGCTATACTCCTGGGTGACATGGAGACTCAGGGTGAGATCCACCACAAGCTGATCCATTACCCGCTGAGCATTAAGAAGAGGTTGCAACTTGACCCCACCACTATCAGGGTCGAGAACGGGTAATGAAAACTCATTTGAGTTGGTAATCAGATTAGAGCAAATAAGAGGAAATGAACAACCAGGCCACTCCAGCCAACCACCTTACTATTAAGTCCCTTGGTAATGGTTGTCACAAACTTGGCCCAATAAAATACAAGAGTAACCCCAAATGAGACTGACTATGCAAGTTTCTATCCAAATTTCCAATGCTACATCAACACCTCCGAGTCAGACCAAATACGGTACCAATTGGTAGCATGATTGTACCCCAACACATGTTAGCTATAACACAGTGCCTACCATACAACAAGTCCCAGTAAAGCATACCCCAGTGCAGAAGTTTGGTGCACAACAAGCAGTATATCAAGGTGGTTAACCTTATCAGCCACCGATGTATGGGATAGTTGCAATGATCCGACCAAGGATTGAGGAATATTTTCTGAAGACGAAGCCTTAAACGTTTTCAGTAGAGGATCAAATCTAATTGTGGCCATATAACTGGATATGTTTATATAGGATGCGGTGCATTATTGATTTACTCTTATGATTATAGAGGATGCACATACCAGATTTTAAATTCTCGTGTCTTGACAGGATACCTTCTTGATTTAACCTGTCAATTAGAGTTATAGATATTGTTTCTTTAGTATGAGTCCTGATTATACCAATCTGAACCATTCTCATGATCGACAACATGAACAGAGATATGAACTGAATGAACAGTTAAATGTTTAATCATGTTGAACGTACATCTTTTCCATTTTACCTGATTTACTGATGTACAAAATCTTTCTCCAGATTTATTCCTATAGTGCCTTGACCAATGACATTATATATACTCAATAGAACCTGTAACCATGAGGTTAAGAGTTGTAAAACCTCTATTTTCATATATTTAAACCACCGTGCAACTTGACGATCTTTTAATGCCGGTTGGATTACCACAGATTTACTCCTGATCTTTTAAACTTAAGTTCATTAGATAAAGAAAGTGTTTGTCGTCATACTAAATTGGAAGAAGAAAATGAATTGTGTTGGATAAACATTCTGATTCTTACATTTCTCGACATCCATTGATAAGATGTTTAGTGATAATGGAATTATTAGAAGAAAGATGATTGGATTCATATTAAATACTATGGCCAATGAACCTCAGATGAAGTAATGGAGAATCTATTTTGAGATTGGTAAATGGATGGATATGAGTCATGTCTATAAAAAGAGTGCATGAGCAAAAATGAGAACTATCAAGAGTAGCCAGTAAAGAAATAGATAGCCCTCAAGTAGAGTTAAAGATGGTTATATCGGTATGAATTTGACAAGGTAGAAGATTTCTAAAGGCAAATTTAAGAGTGGATACCAGGATAAAGTCATGGCATAAGTAGTACTCGATTTAATACAATGATAATTGAGTTATGCCCAATGTTGAGGGATATGATTAAGTAAAGACCAAAATAGTTTGGCTAAATTAATGAATTTATAAGCATATACCCTAATGCTTATAGATAAACTTGGGATATGAAGTAACAATCACAAGATATTTTTCGAGGTATATGGAAGAGAGAGCAAGGTAGAATAGCAAGGATAAAAGAAATACAAGCTAATGAGTGCAATATGAGATTTTGATGATAGTCTTTGAAAAATCAAAAGAGATGAAGGAACTAGACAAGCTCTTAAGACCTTTACATCAGATTTTGCTAGTTCAAGCACTTTTGGACTAAATGTTGTATTAGATGAGTGTTATGAATAATGTCCAAATCATATGGATGGATGAAATTTGGATACAACCTAATTAAACTTGAGATGACAGACTTTGACGTCATCTTGGGGATAGACTGGTTGTCTCAACACCCTAGAAGTAATTATGTGCATAGAAGAGGTTATCATTCAAGAATAAAAACGGCATATGATTTAGTATCATTGGGAGTATGTTGCCTAGGAAGTGAAAGCTGATCCTCTCTATGCTAAAGGCGAAGAGATGCTTTGAAGAGAAAGAAGTTGGATATATGGTATATGCGGTACACGTTACCAAAGAAGTACCACAAATGGAAGATATTGAGGTGATGCGTAAATTCCTTGATGCATTTCTAGTAGACTTACCGGGTTACCACCTGATTGTGCGACCGAGTTCGTCATCGACTTGTTACCAAGGACGATACTTGTGTCAAAGGCACCTGTAGAGTAGTTCCTATGGAGTTGAAGGGATTGAGACTCAACTACAAGAGTTATTAGACAAGGGTTCTAATCAGCTAAGTATTGCATCACGGAGAGCGCCAACGCAACTCGTGAAGAAGAAGGACGGTAGTGTCAGATTATGTATAGACTACCGGGAACTAAACAAGCTCACGATCAAGAATCAATATCTACAACCTCAGATCAATGACTTGTTTAACTAGTTGCAAGGAGCAAAGGTATTTTCTAAGGTTGATCTTCGATCAAGATATCATCAGCTGAAGAATTTAGACAGCGATATCTCGAAGATAGCTTTTAGAATCGGGATTGGCCAATTATGAGTTCTCAATTATGACGTTTGGATTAACCAATGCCCTTACGTCTTTTATGGAGCTGATGAATTGGGTGTTTCATGACATGTTGGACACGTTGGTCATAGTTTTCATAGATGATATTTTGATTTATTCCAAGAATGAAGCAACTCATACAACGGATCTTGGAGTAGCTCCACAACAGTTGAAAAGGGAAAAGCTTTATGCCAAGTCCAAGAAAGATGAGACATGATTAAATAAAATGAACTTCTTAGATCACGTAGCATCATAAAAAGGGATTAAAGTGGACCCTATTAAGATAGAGGTAATCATATGGTAAGAAACACCTAAAGAGTATTGCGAAGATCAGAAGTTTCTTGGGTTTAGCTGGTTATTACTGACGGTTTTGGAGGACCACTCTAAGATCGCAAAACCTCTTACCAAGCTAACCAGGAAGGGAGATGAGTTTAATTTGATTGACAAGGGTGAAGAATATTTCCAGATTCTAAAGTAAGATTGATATTAGCTCCCATCTTGATCGTTTCGGCACCAGGGAAACCTTTTACCCTATCCATTGGAGCTTTCGGATAGGATCTAGGATGCGGGTTGATGTAAGGTAAATAAGCGATTTCATATGCTTTAAGAAAACTGAAAGAGCATGAGAAGAGTTACCCAACTCATGATTGGAGTAAACAATTGTGATTCATGCAATCAAGACTTGGAGACATTATTTAAACGGAGAAGAATTTTAGATTAGATTGGATTACAAGTGTTTTATTTATCTCTTCATTAGAAAGAGTTGAACATGAGGATAAGGAGATGGTTAGGAATACTTGAAGGATTAAGACTGTGATATTCAATGTCACTCGAGCAAGGCTAATGTAGTAGCTAAGGCCTTAAGCAAAAAGGGAATTATGAACTCCGAAGAAGGATCCAGTATAAATGCTGCCTTATGTTCCGCAGCAATAGATTCAGATTTGGAAGAAGAGTAACATGTAATAGAAACTCGTGATGATCCAATTGAGCGAGAACTTAGGGATGAAGAAAAAGTAGTAGTTTTGTTATATCTGTATATAAGAACGGTACAAGAAGATTTAGAGAAAGAAAAACCTAACCCTGACGTACTCAGATACAGAGGTAGACTCTGAATACATGAAGGTAAAGACTTGGATATCATGAAGAGGATAAGGATAAGAGCCCATTGTACTCCATATTCAGGATATCCTAGAGTACCAATATGTATCATGACCTGAAGAGATAACAAATGTGGCCTAGTGCGTGTTCCAGTGTCTAAATTATCAGCAAGTAAAAGCTGAAAGACAAAGACCACCATGGCTTACAATAAAAATTATTGGATCCAGTCTGAAAGTGGAATTGCATTACAATGAATTATGACACTGATTTTCCACTGACTATCAGATCGATTGACGAAGTTAGGGTGATCGTTGATCGCCTTATGAAAATAGCTCATTCCATTGCTATACGACCTCGGTATGCTTTGGAGCGGCTAAATAAGCTATATGTAGATAATATTGCTAGATTGAATGGTATGCATGAGAGCTTAGTGTCGGTTAGAGGCTTATGCCTTATCTCGAAGTTTTGGGAGGATCTACAGAAAATAATGGGGACAAAGTTGAAGTTTAGTATCGCACTTTACCTCAAACCGACGGACAGTCGGAGCGGACTATACAGATCCTAAGAGATATGCTCCGAGCTTGTAAAATTGATTTCAAGGAACTTGAGTTGAGAAGGTACCGTGAATTGAAGTTGCTATTAAGCTACCATGTAAATGTTACCTATGAGGCAGATACGATAGAAATGTCAAATTCCTTTCTTTTGGAATGAAGTTAGTGAATGAAGAGTTGTAAGACCTAAGTCAATTGCAAAAAACTGTCGAGTGGCTGACAAGATCAAAGAAAAAGGGGCCAAGATAGCTCAGGATTGTCAAGAGAGACACCAAGACCTCGAGTTCGCCATAAGTGACAAAGTGTTGTTTTTGAAGATATCACTTATGCGCAGTTTGAAACGATTAAACAAGAAGGGAAAGTTATATTCTATATATGTGTTGGATCTTATAAACTTTGGAGAGACGTAGAAAAGTTGCATATAAATTAGCGTTACCGCTATCCATGTCTGGTGTGCATGATGTAATTCGTGGGTCTCTCTTGGAGAAGTACATTGGAGATCCATATCAAAGGTATTGACCACGGAGTCACTGGATTAGATAGAATGTTTAACTATTGAAGTGGTACCAGCCTAGTTTACTAGTTGGAAGGTACAATGTTACCAAAGCTGGGATAATTATTATATGAAGATAATCTGACGAAGACAAGACGTGGAGAAGAGTGCAAAGGAGGAACAAGATGTAATGCGGAAATAGAATTCCCACCTATTGACTCCGAAGTAAATTCAAATTTTGAGGACAAAATTTATTTTAAGGATGGGGGAGTTGTAAGATCCGTATGTTCAAATTTTGAAGACGAAATTTCTTTTAAGGGTGGTGGAGTTGTAGGACCCGCATGCCATGAACCCGGTCTAACCTTACATTTCGTGTCGTGACTTGTCTACATATCATGGTCGAGCCAAGTGGACCAAGTGTGTGAAGAAAAACCAAGACCCAATATGAAAATTTACTCAAAAACAGTCAAAATGAGGGTAGGGTCGCAGGTTTTAACAGGCAGGTCCGACCCCCCCATCGACCCCCCCATCAACCCTTGACCAGGGGTCGCAGGGGGGTCTATGAACTGTCCAACCCCCATCGACCCCCCCATCGACCCCCGGTAATCAAGAAAAATAGTACGAACCAAAAATTAGAAAACCTTCCTAATTTCAATTGGAACCTTTCCTAAACTCAATGGGACTTATTTTGGGAGGTTTTACTCTATAAATAGGACGTCCCTAAGCCTCTTTCACTCCTTTTACAACCCTAATTGGATTGAGAGAAAGAGAAGAGAAGGAAGAGAAGAAGAGAAGGAAAAATTAAAGAAAAGGCTAAGGAAGAAGAAGAAGTTCAGAGATATTTTGCCAACTCAGACTACAGAAGGTATGAACCTTAATCCCCATCTGAATTGAAAGCTTAGAATAGATTATGGTGAAGTTAGGTTAGGAGAAACCCAAATACCATCCATCCATGGTTAGGTTTCAATGGAAACCATGGAGGAGATCATTGAAACCATGTAGGTGAATAAAGAATAGTTCTAAACCATAGAACATGTGTGGAATGGATTGTAGAAGCAAGCCATAGGACCCCAAACATGAATGAATGGATGAAATTTGATATTTTCGACTCAAACCATGGGGGGTCGCACCTAGGGTCGATGGAACCTCCGACCCTAGCATCGACCCCCAACATTCAAAAAGTTCAGGAAAGGAGGGGTAGCACCTAGGGTCGATGGAACATCCGACCCTAGGCATCGACCCCCAGTTAACAGCAAGCTGTAAAAATTTGAATAAATTATAATTAAATTCTATCAACTTTGTTAGGTCTTCTAGCAATATAATATTGATATAAAAATGATTCTTAAGGCTTGAAAGAGGATCTACATAAGCAAAGGTGAGGAAACAGGACTCTAAAATAATTGATTAATAACAAACTATTTTTACTTCTTGAGTCCAATGCCATATTGATTCTATGCGTGTATGCTTGTATGTGCATTCAACATGTCATCCAATATTTGTATTAATTGTTCATGCATATTTACTTTATTGTTTATAACATGATGGTGAAGATGATGATAGGAATAGGCAAGTGAATGTATGTGTGTGGTTGGTGTACATGATGCGAGCGAGTATCAGGGGAGGTGTGATGGGGACGTCAATAAACGTTAACCTTTGGCGGGTCTCAACACTTTAGCTCTATCTCTAACTTAAGTCTGGTGTATTAGCATCGTGGTATCGCCATTACCTTAGCAGAACTATTACGTCGTAGAGTATCAGGGGAGGTGGTCTCGGTCCTTGTAGTCTCTGACTCTACTGGGGGGCCTTAGCTCTATCTCTATGGAAGTTCTAAGGGATGCTGGGGTGAGGCCTTGGATATACTATTTGGCATTAGGATTGGTTAGTTGTGAGCCCAGTTTGCCAGCCCTCGCCAGCAGGGGCTTACGTGTTGGTATGGCACTGTACAACAATAAACGTTAACCTTTGTTGTACAATGTTATGGTAGGGTGGATGGGGACGACAATAAACGTTAACCTTTGGACGGACTTCCACACCATGTATATAGAGGCGGGGTCAATAAACGTTAACCTTTGACCACCTAAATCTTTCTATTGCACATTGTAAACTTTAAACCAGACCAAAGATATGAATTGATGCATGCATATGTTTGTTGCATTGTTTTGTTTACTTACTGAGCTCAAGTTGGAGAGCTGACCCTTACGTGTGCAATTCTTTTTAGTTTCTGATGTTGCAGGTACAATGATTGAAGATTATGTCTACACGCCAACATATGAACGGGTGAAGGCTATGAATGAGCAAGCTGTGGAGGACTATTGTGATTCGTTAAATGAGCGTTTCAACTGTGGATACGCTTAGCGTTTAATTTTCATATTTGAATATTGTAATATGTATTAAGTTATATTTTGGTTACTTGAAAATAAATGGAATATTAATTATTTGCCATGATTAGACCTCAGTTCATTATCTGTAAGACTTCCGCTATTTATTTTATTACCTCTGATTAATGTGGAATGTGTTTTGGTTTATCATATGTGGGATAGCCTATTTTGAGATCCTGGTTGAACTGTTGGTTTATTGACGGTTCATCACACCATTTTGGTTAGTCCAGAATTGGGGTGTGACACATAACCTTTGCGTGTACATTGTCCATGGTGGGTGCATGTGGGACGACAATAAATGTTACCTTTGGGCGGCTTCACACATTCATGTATAGAGGTGAGGCCTCAATAAACGTAACCTTTGGCCACCAATCCTTTCTATAGCACATTGTAAACTTATATACCAGACCAAAGATATGAATGAATGCATGCATATGTTTGTTGCATTGTTTTGTTTTCTCACTGAGCTCAAGTTGGAGAGCTGACCCTCGCGCGTGTAATTCTTTTAGTTTCTGATGTTGCAGGTACTATGATTGAAAATTATGTCCACACACCAACATATGAACGGGTGGAGGCTACGAATGAGCAAGCTGTGGAGAACGAACATGGTTCGTTAAGAGAGCGTTTTAACTGTGGATATGTTTATTGTTTAGACTTCGTATTTGGATATTGTAATATGTATTAAGTTGTGTTTTGGTTATTTAAAAATAAATGAAATATTAATTATTTATCATGACTAGACCTCAGTTCATTATCTGTAAGACTTCCACTATTTACTTTGTTATCTCTGATTAATGTGGAATGTGTTTTGGTTTATCATATGTGGGATAGCCTATTTGAGATCCTGGTTGAACCTTTGGTTTATTGACGGTTCATCACACCATTCCGAATGGTGAGAAATTGGGGTGTGATAACTTGGTATCAGAGCTCTCTCAGGCCTTCCCATGAAACCTGAATACTTTCACTAGGGTCCATGAACTGAGTTATGATAAATTAAAAGCTTTAATACAAACACACAATAAACACCTGTGTTGGTTGAGACAGAACTTAAATAAGACAATAATGTACATATAAAAGGTTGAACCGTATATATACACTCAAACAGAAAGAGAAGATCAAAATTTATCCTAATAAACAAATAATATAGGGTACTATCCATAAGTTGGGTAGTTATCTACGTATACAAGGGATATAGTACTGTAGCAAGAAGGAAGTATCTATACAGCAAAAAATTAGAATACCGAGTTGGTACTCACAAGATGTGAAACTCGATGTAGGATAGAGGAAGAAGGAAAATGGCTAGTAATGCCAAAACCCCTTGTGAGGACAAAGATGGAAATCTTTAGAAGTCACCACCTAGATTTAGGTCTAGGACCTTAGAAATGTGAAATCTCACCCCAAGGTAAGACTTCGATTGACTCATGACCCTTAGATTGGATTTCTGATCCATCAGAGATTGGGTAAACGTCAGGTTAGGGTTATGGGAAGGGGTTAGGCACCCAAACCGCCCGATCGAAATCGGTCTCCTATACCTTTCCTATGCTAGACTCTATTTGTTAAGCCAAACCAAACCAAGTGGTTTGATATCATTCAACCGAATCTGTATCCATCAGATTGCATACGTATCACAGAATTATTTTGAAAATCAGGTTCACCATTGTAGTTCAGGTGTGATTAAAGTTTATGGATGTGATTTATGCTTGTGCATGAATAAGTTCTTTGTTCAAGTTGAAATTTATGCTTAAAAGGCTGAGAAATCCTATGGGATAGGATCTGGATAGTCCATGTTGACTGATAGATAGTCCTAGTGGATCTAAGGATAACCCTATTTGGGTTGAAATATGGATAATCCATTCTAGGTTGGAATGTAGATAACCCTATGTGGGTCAAAATATGAATAAATATCCTAGTGGATCTATGGATAGTCCAAGTGGACTAAGGTTTGGATCCGAATTTGGGTTTCTCCCAAATAGCCTAAGTATCCTAGGGTTTGACCTAGGAATCAGAATCCGCGTAGTTCGAAATTGGGTTGAAATAGATGGATATCCTAGTGGATCTATGGATAGTCCGAGTGGACTAAGGTATGGATCCGAATTTGGGTTTATCCCAAATAGCCTACGTATCCTAGGGTTTGCCTTAGGAATCAGAATCCACGTAGTTTGTGCTGGATAACCCTATTTGGGTTAAAATATGGGTAAATATTTTAGTGGATCTATGGATAATCTGAGTGGACTCAGGTGTGAATCTGAATTTAGGTTTCTCCCAAATAGCCTACGTATCCTAAGGTTTGACTTAGGAATCAGAATCTACGTAGTTCGAACTTGGATAACCCTATTTGGGTCAAAATGGGGCTTGGATTGAAATGGTTGAATATCCTAGTGGATCTATGGGTAGTCCGAGTGGACTAAGGTGTGGATAACCCTATTTGGGTTAAAATATGGGGGATATCCTAGTGGATCTATGGATAGTCCGAGTGGACTAAATTGTGGATCCGAATTTAGATTTCTCCCAAATGGCCTACGTATCCTAGGGTTTGACCCTAGGAATCAGAATCCACGTAGTTCGGGCTGGATAACCCTATTCGGGTCAAAATGTGGATAAGTATCCTAGTGGATCTATGGATAGTCCTAGTGGAGTAAGGTTTGGATAACCCTTTTTGGGTTGAAATATGGATAGATATCCTAGTGGATCTATGGATAGTCCGAGTGGACTAAGGTGTGGATAAATATCCTAGTGGATCGATGGATAGTCCGAGTGGACTAAGGTGTGGATCCAAATTTGGGATTCTCCCAAATGGCCTACGTATCCTAGGGTTTGCCCTAGGAATCAGAATCCACGTAGTTTGAAAAAATAAACTGCTCTAGGTTAGAAAGTAAGAACCTGTTCTAGGTTTGGGATTGAGAACCTATTCTAGGTTTAGGGTTTAGAACCTATTCTAGGTTTAGGGTTTACCAAGGGGGAAAATTATCCTAAATTACCCTTTTCATCCTGAATTCTAATTTTGGAAGGTTTGACAAAGCATTTTTCTTTCTTTATTAAGGTTTTTATTATTCCCATTATGCCTTTCCCAATAATGTGGGTGCCTAAATGCATGTCTCCACACCTAATATGTTTGCTAAGTGTATAGATATGACAGTTCGACTAGGGTGTTGCATAAATTAAATTATTACCCAAAATAGAATATTCTATCTAAATATGGCATATAAAATATTTATGGCAAGAAATTCACATGTAGTAAGATTGTTTAAAATCTCTCAAATATGGCATGTATTGCAAATAAGGCAAGAGCCTAATATGGTAAGATCTAATATGGCAAGATCTAATATGGCAAGATCTAAGCATGGCAAGATCTAATATGGTAAGATCTAATATGCAAGATCTAACATGCATCTATATATCAATATGGTAAGTACCAATCATAGAATGCATATATGACATGAATTTTTCAAAAAAAAGATCTTATATGCTATTTTCTAAGCATAGTAAGACTTAAAAAAAAATTAAGATTTTGCTAAAATATGGTAAAAATTTATCTATTCTACCAAAAATAGTAATACATGAAATGTGGCAAACATGATATGCACAATCCAAACAAACCATATGAATGCTCTAAATATAGTCATTTATCCAAATATGACAGAATTCATTTAAACAATCATTGATGTTATAATGAATGAGACATCAATGAAACTTTTTTTGAAAAGTGCAAAATTATCAAACAAACATATGTTCAATATTCTTTGAAAAATTGTAATTTTTATGAAGAAATTTGGGAAGATTAATGACTCAAAACTGTGAAAATTGTGACACAAGGTTCCAGATAATGGACAAAACTATGAACTGTATTCAGATTTGTTACATTATACAAGAATGACCATAAGTAGGTCTTTCGAAACTCAAATCATGCTCAACTTTTTTTCATAGAAATATGACTTAATATATTATATTTCATATGAAGGATTTGAATCTCAACAGAAAGCCAAAACAGGTCAAAGATATGCCCTAAGACCGAACATGTGCACTGGTCAAATCTGTTCCAGATTTTTGACCAGTTGCACCATAAATTTCAAATAAAATTATATTCTTAATGAAAATTAAATACAGACATATGTCTATGTAGATAACTGTCTGATCTAAAATTTTATTAAGAAAAAAAAGTTAAAACAGTATATTTTCTTTGTGAAAAATGACTCTTTTCAATCATTCCAATCAATACATCATGATAGATTCAAAATGAGATAACTATGGACTAAAAAATTGATATCAATTCAAAACAAAATGGAAAAAATATGAAACCAATGCCATTTTTTAGAAGACTTTCATGTCTAAAAAGTTCATGTTAAGTGGAATTTCTGATTATGGCCATAAGGTCTTTGTATAGAGACTTTCTGATGGAGGATTGCATTACATCCGAGAAAAATAGCAATGTCAAAGTCAAATTGTTTGATATATTTCCCCAATTCCAAATGGAACGAAATTTTTAGGGTAGTCTTCTAACATATCAGAGAGACTCCCATACAGGTTTGGGCTTCAAAATATTAGAAAAAATACATATTATGTACGTCCTAAGTTTGAACCCTAAATCTGGAATTTTTAGATCAGAAAACCAGTTTATAAAATTTGCAAAAAACATCAAACATCATTGTATATCATTCAAAAATTCATCATTGAATAGCTTAGATAAATTATAATTCATGAAAAATTTTATACCTAGGAATCCTAACATTAACAAGCATGTAATAGAGCATTCATGATTGAGATTTCATGGAAATTAGCCTTTTTCAAGCGAAATTGGCATTCGAGCATTCTAACGACCTCTAAATTTGTTTAGAGTACTAACCTTGGGCTCAAATTGAGTGAAACCGTTGATGAAGGGTGATTGGAGGTTGTTTCAATCCCCTTTGAATGTGAATCCTCCTTCTCATCTCTTCTGCTTCTTTCTCTCTTCTCTTTCTCTCTTTTCTTCTTCTCTTTTCTTTCTTTTCTCTTTTCTCTCTCTTTCTTTCTCCCTCTCTCATGTTTTCTCTCTCTCACTCACGTTTTTCTCTCCCTCACCCATGTTCTCCTCTCTCTATGGTCTGGAAAAAAAGACCCTCCTCTCTCTTCTCTTGCCTATTTATAATTTTTCTCTCCTTTTCTAGAAGATCCTTCTTTCCTTTCTTCTTTTTTCAAGAAATTTTTTTTTCTTCCTATTTCTTCTTTCCTTTCTTCTTTTCCTTCATTTTTCTCTTCTCCTTCTCCATTCCACACGTTCTCTATCTCTCCCTCTTCTAGAAAATCCTCTCCTCCTCTTTCCTTCTTCTCTCTTCCTTCATTTTCTTCTTTTTTCTAGAAAATCTTTTTTTTTTCTATTTTTTCTTCTTTCCTTTCTTTTCTTCCTTCCCACGTTTTTTCTTCTTCCTTTCTTTCCTTTTTCTCCTTCTTCTTCTAGAAAACCCCTTCTCTCTTTCCTTTCTCTCCTTTCTTCTTCTAGAAAAATCCTACTCTCTTTCCTTTCTTTCTTCTTTCCTTTTCTTCTTCCTTCTTTTCCTTCCTTTTTTCTTTTCTCCCTCTCTTTTCAAGTTTTCTTTCTTAGAAAACATTTCCTTTTTTCTTTTTTTTTTTTTCTCTTTTTCTCCTTTTTTATTTTTTTTTTCTTTCCTTTTTCTTTCCTTCCTTTTTTCTTTCTTTCTTTCTCTTCTCTCTCTCTCACGTTTTCTTTCTAGAAAACGTGAAGGGGAATCTTTTCACCCTTTTTTTCCTTTTCTTTTTTTCTTTTATTTCTCTCTCTTTTCTTTTTTTTTTCTTTCTCCCATTCTCTTTCTTATGGCCTCTCTTTTCTCTCTCTTTCCACGGCCTCACTTTCCTCTCTCTTTCTTAATACAGACATATATATATATATATATATATATAATGTATTAATACATATAATATATCCATAAGATATATATATGTATAATATAAAATAATATATTATACATTATACATATATAAAAGAAATGCATGCATATGGACTGACATAACTTGGTCTGGATTGGTCTGAGCTGGTCCGAGCTAAGTTAGACTAAGCTGGATTAAGTTGGTTTAGACTAAGGTTGACAATTCATAGTCCATTTCTATCACTCTTCCATATGGAATTTTCTGATAGCATCTATTCAAAATTTTCTACGTTCACTTTGTAGAACATTAAAAATAAGGAATATTGGAGCTTGAATCATCTCATTTGGAAATGAAATTGCCAACTTATGAAGTTTTGAAGATTAAATAACCATTTCCATGTGTAATCTTGCATGGGACCCATTGATCACTTTTGTCAAAAATCCTTTACGTCCACTTTGTAGAGTACTAAAAATAAGGAATAATGGTACTTAAATCATATGATTCAGATGTCGGATGATCAAGATATGATGATTTGAAATTCAAACAATCCAACTTATGATAATTTACATGAAAGCCCCTGAGATTATTTATGATAATTTCTGAAACGTCCCTTGTACGCATCATCTGACTAAAATAACCATCTTCTTCATTTGATATCAGAATTGGGCAATTCTGGTATCATTTCGAAGATAATTCCATGACCTATGCAACCATGTAGATTACAGCCTGTGACCTTATTGTGGGCCCACCAAAAACTACCTCGAGGTCATAGTCAAAACCTAAATTTTTACTTATCTTTCTTCCTTTGTTGTCCACACACTAGTAGGACCTTGTTCAGTTGGAAATGGAAAAAATGGGGTACTTACAGATGCCCCTCTTTAGCCGAGATTGTTATCAATTGAAGGCTGAAGATAAAAGAACCATATTTTTGGGATATGAGTGAGATTGCTTATTGGGCTGCAGTTAGGGTAATTCATCCTAAACTGCCTACGTATTCTAAGGGTATCCTAGAAATCAAGCCCAGAACGTAGTTCGACTGGCAAGAAGGTTTGCTCTTCTTGGAAGATTGATGACTGTTCTTCTTGTATGAAGCTAGGCTGTGAATACAAGGCTCATTTATAGGCTGAGAACCTCTTCTTGCTGAGGTGGAACTCAATGCAAGGTATGTGCGGGCTTGGACCCGGCTTGATCCATTTGTAGGCTAATAAACCTCTTCTTGTATGAAGCTAGGCTGTGAATACAAGGCTCATTTGTAGGCTGGGAACCTCTTCTTGCTGAGGTGGAACTCATGATGCAAGGTATGTGCGGGCTTGGACCCGGGTTGATCCGTTTGTAGGTTGATGAACCTCTTCTTGTATGAAGCTAGGCTGTGAATACAAGGCTCATTTGTAGGCTGGGAACCTCTTCTTGCTGAGGTGGAACTCAATGCAAGGTATGTGCGGGCTTGGACCCGGCTTGATCCATTTGTAGGCTGATAAACCTCTTCTTGTATGAAGCTAGACTGTAAATACAAGGCTGATTTGTAGGCTGTGAACCATTTCTTGCTGAGGTGGAATTCAATGCAAGGTATGTGCGGGCTTGGACCCGGCTTGATCCATTTGTAGGCTGATAAACCTCTTCTTGTATGAAGCTAGGCTGTGAATACAAGGCTGATTGCATGAGCTTGGGCTCGGCTTTGATTTGTTTGGATGGAAGACTTGATGTCTTCTCTTTTATTGAACTGAGGCTCTTTTGATTGAGATTCTAAGATTATTTTTTTTGAATAAGCTAGGTCTCTGCATTTGATTCACTTATAGGTTGAGATTGAATTGATCTTTGAATGAGCTAGGGCTCTGCATTCACTTATAGGCTGGGATTGACTTGATCTTTGAATGAGCTAGGGCTCTGGATTCACTTATAGGCTGAGATTGACTTGATCTTTGAATGAGCTAGGGCTCTACATTCAGTTATAGGCTGAGATTGACTTGATCTTTGAATGAACTAGGGCTCTACATTTGATTTACTAATAATCTGAGATTGATTTGATCTTTGGATGAGCTAGGGCTCTACATTTGATTTACTTATAGACTGAGATTGATTTAAAATTTGGATGAGCTAGGGCTCTGCATTTGATTCACTAATAATCTGAGATTGATTTGATCTTTGGATGAGCTAGGGCTCTATATTTGATTCATTTATAGACTGAGATTGATTTGAACTTTGGATGAGTTAGGGCTCCACATTTGATTCTGAAATGAGTAAGAACTCAGAAGGTCACTTATAGGGTGATACTGAATGACTCATTTTGGTAGTTCCTACCAGCTTTGGACCTTCGGGGTTGAAAATAAAAATATCCTTCTTGGAAGCTTTATGGCTATGAACCTTTAGGATGCTTGAAAGTAACCCATACAGGAAGGCTTTGTTGACTTTGAACCTTTAGGTTTGAAATCTGACCCATCTTGGAAGTCTCTTGACTTTGAATCTATAGAGTGCTGGACATATTTGAAATGATGGTGAATTCCTTGGCAGTTTTCCAAGTTTTTTTTTCTTTTGCTCCTGCTTTATTGGTGAAGGCACAAAACATGACATCAATGGAAATGGTGTCATGGACTTCACTGGCATGATACCTGGATTTGAAATTTGCCATTTATGACCTGGTACTGAAAGTTTGACTCAATTTCAGCACGGTAGGGATGACTTGGTTACTCCCTTTGAAGGGTTCCATGTAATTTGAAGGTGATGATTTTCTTCAGCCAACATTGGTTGGATTTTGGATTGAAAAAAACTCTAGCGAGGATTTTGGACAAGAATGAGGGGAGCTTGACAGTCTCTAACCAAAGTGATTTTATTGATTGACCTTGGTGTTAGACTGTCGAGGGTAATCTGATCAACTAAGTTCTTTGACTGTGCATTATGGTAGACCAAATTGGTAGAATAGCCAAGAGGCGATGAAATGTGACGTGGGTTTGGCCCTTGATCTAGGCTCATGAAAAGCTCAGGGCCTTGCAACATTGTTGTGCCAATTTTGAAAGATGAATGAACCATGGCCCCAAAGTAGGCATGAGGCGCAAAGGATTCGAAGTGTTCCTTCAGAGAATTTAGAGACTAAATCCTAACAGGTGAGCGACCACATTGGATTTTCTTCATCAGCAGGATTAGGAGAACTGAGAAATTGGCAAAAACCAACTTGGACGGATCTACTTCTATAGACTAGGAAAGTCAGTGACTTCAGACTAGACAATGGATCCTAGATGTAATGCTCATGATCAAGTTCAATTCCTCTACATAGGGTATATCTATGCCCCAGTGTCTGCATGTTGTGACAGATCGCTACTGTAGTGTGCTAGGGCAAGATAGAAGGAAATAGGCAATCTAACAGAGTTAGAACTAGGTTGAATCTTGATTGCATCCAGAATTTGACCATGCTTCCAAAGTCAAGGGAAGATTGATAGATTGATTGCAGAAAGTGACTTCTTTGATAAACCCTTCTTGAATTTTGAAAAATGAAGGAACTGATGATTTGAATGAATTTGGCTACATCCGTAACCAGGCCATGAGAATTTGCTCTCTCCCTAACATGACCAACAGGATTTGAAGATAGAATTCTGTTGAAAGGCAATGCTATAGAGCCCAATAGATGATGGTTTGTTCAACTCCTCCGAGTATGATTCACTGGAGAGCAAAAGAGAGGTTCCTTATGAAGGGTAGACTGGGTATGACACTTGTCTACATGAACCACTGGATTTTTCTATGAAGGACCAATGAGGGCAATGCTTTTAGGGTTGCATCAGGTCACTTATCCCCACTGAGGTATTATGGGTTTCCCATTGAGGTTTCTCGGGTTGCCTTTCCCTGCTGAGGTTTCTTTTCTTCCCTTTATTTTTTTTATTTTTTCTTCTTGCAAACCCCATCTTGGGTTAAATAAAGAGTCCTGATATGGTGAGGATATTGCCAAAATTATGGTCCTATCCAATGGTCTGAAACCCTTAGGGGAAATCCGAATGGCATGACTTTCATGACAAATGGGTAGCCTTGCCCCACTGTTTAAGTTGACACCTACACGTATTGATAGATGGGCAGCTATTTGAATCATCACTAAAAGCGACCTTAGGGAAATATAGTCCCACACCAAAATTAAATGGTGTTGAATTATGTTTTCCTTTCTTGGAGATATTCAGATAGAACACTTGTTTCAACAAGCTACATCGAGATGCCGAATCAGTTGCGATCATATCTGGACCTGAAACCTTTAAGTTTGTTCACAAGTATTGATGTTGAAGGTCCAAGAGGACTATTGTGAAACTGTCCACATGGGTCTACCATTGGGAGAGTGTTTGGTTGTTTATGTAGAATGGGTTTATCTTACGAGAAGATCTCATTTTATTGGCTTGAGAAATGAAGGGCTTATAGGAACCTTGGGAAGCCGTCGAATGTAATGAATGACAGATGTGAGTTTTAGCCAGATTCATGAATTTGTACATAAGATGATGACATGATCATGATATACAATGCCATAAAAATTGATAATCAAAAGAAAGGCTTGTGATAGAGACTCCTTGAAAGGCCGTCAGATTGATAGACGGGAGAGAGAGTCTAATGCCGATGAGAAATCTTTCTCTGATGATGAAGAAGTGATGAGATCGTCTCCTGTAAAGGCGGGATGTAATTGGCCAAAATCAAAATTCCGGTCCAACATGCTGTGAGTCTCGACGAACGATCGCACTTGCTTTTAGGCCTTAGTTGGAACTACCATCTTCTTGAAGTGAGAGGGAAAATTGGCTTCCTGTCGAGTTCCACTGCCATTCAACATCTTGCTATTTTCATTTCTTCTCTTTTTTTTTTCTTTTTTCTTTTTCTTTTTTTGGATGTGAAGGCCTCATAATGCAGTGCTTCGCTTGATCGCAAAATTGAATCCTGACTTTCAATATTGGATTTGAATCTTCTTCTTCCAAATATTTTCAATCAGATAGAGCATCTTTGCCCCAATTAGTACTATGATCTTCTGTAAACTTTATGAGCATTTGTGACTGCTCATCTAGATCTGATTTTATCTGAATGGTGAATCTATATGCTGTCCTCTGGAAGTTAATCATCACCTTCTATCTGATGTGACTGCCTCCCATTATTGATGTAGGTATAACATAGGCTTGAATTTTTTTTTTTTTTTTTTGGGTATTCCGATGACCTCATTCTTTGATTTTGGGATTGACCATTCATCATGTATCTCTTGCTTGCAGATGATGTATTTTGTAAGAACTTTGAAATTTCTATCCTTTTGGTGGCACATCTGTCCTCCACTTATTTGTACTGATTGGCTGACCTGTTGATCTAATGCTTTCCTTGGAATCTTTTCATAGGTAGAACAAATGACAGCTTCTCCAATACATGTTTATTGAGACTACTCTTGTGTCTCCCCATTCATCATTTAAAGCTTTCCCAGACGGGTTGGACCTTTCTTTCTCAAGAGGCCAGGTGGCGTAGAAGTTCAAGAAACGGCTCATCATTTCAATCATCTTCAGAGTCAGAATTGACTGCGCACGTAGAATAGGAGGATGTATGAAACTGGGAGGAAATATATGGAAGAGACAAATCACAGAGTTTGAAATCCCAAGCGGGGTGGTTTTCTTTTACTTACAGGGCAAATTGGGCTGGACTTGTCAATGAGCATATACTTCTTGGACCTAGACATGGATGACCTATCGAATATCGATAATAGAAAGTTGAAACAACTAGTTCGTCCAAGCGGCTCCAGTTGGGCATAACGCCTTCGACGACCACCTTCAGTTGTTGTGGGAATAAATCTTCCTTCAGACCTCTAACAACAAGACTCATCATGCCCCTCTATCAATAGGTGCAAGATACCTACCTTTTAGGGTTCCATGCAATTCTTACCCTTTTTTTTTTCAATTTGGGACTCATTCATAACCAGACTATTGCTTTTTAAGCTCAAGGTTATATGGCTCAAGCCCTAGTTTGGGGTTCAATGGATTCATTAATGGACCGCTTCTGGTTGAGTTCATAATCATTCTAGCCTATGCCCCAGCTTAGGGAGCAAGGGGTATCGCCATTGCATTACACCATTTTGAGTCCAAGGATAGACTAGTTTATGCCTTGGCTTGGGGGGTTCAATGGATTTCTTTATTAGACCACTCTCAATTTGGGTCTAAGGTCAATTTGGTTCATACCCCAGTTTAGGGCATAATGGCTTTCCTCATTAGATCGCATTCAATTTAGGTCCAAGGTCAATCTGGTTCATGCCCCAGTTTATGGGTTAAGGGTTTCATCATTGGACCATTCCCTAGCTGTGATTCTGGTTCCTATCCTAGCCTGGGGCATATCGGATCTCATCTTTGGTCAACCCTACTGCTCGGGAAAATTCCATTCCCTCTCTTTGAACAATGAGAAATATAAGGGAAACTCTTTGGATTCTAGCATTTCCTTGGCCAATGGGGCAGAAATACCCGAGATGGGACAGCACTATCATAGCTGAAGGTTCATGATTTCTTGATGACTCCAGAATCTGGAATTAATCTTTACTGACAAGCAATGAGGAATGCTTCTCATTCACCATTCCTGACGGCTATCTTAACTTGTAGCACTGGGCTATGATAGACATGGATCGGGCTTTAATTGATAGAGCCAGAGATTGATTTTGAATCGGTCTCCGATTGATAGAGACAAGATTGACTTTGAATTGATCTCTGATTGATAGAGATCAAGATTGACTTTGAATTGGTCTCTGATTGATAGAGATCAAGATTGACTTTGAATTGGTCTCTGATTGATAGAGATCAAGATTGACTTTGAATTGGTCTCTGATTGATAGATATCAAGATTGACTTTGAATTGGTCTCTGATTGATAGAGATCAAGATTGACTTTGAATTGGTCTCTCATTGATAGATATCAAGATTGATTTTGAATTGGTCTCTGATTGATAGAGATCAATATTGACTTTGAATTGATCTCTGATTGATAGAGATCAAGATTTACAGTCATGGACTGGGCTCTAATTGCTAGAGGCAAGGATTGCTTGAGTTGGGCTCCGATTGATAGAGGCCAAGGAAGACAATCATCGATTGGACTCTAATTGATAGAGATGATGGATTGATTGAGTTGAAATGACTGAAATTATCTTCGATTCCTTCATGAAATGGAACATGGACCAAAGGTAATGGTTGAACAGGCCTAGAGGCTAACTCATGCTCACATTGAGTTCATATAAATGGAACATTCCTTAGTTCCAACATGAATTGGATTCCGAACTGGAGTTGACAGTTGGGCAAGCCTAGGGGCTAATTAAATTCAAATGAATGGAACTCTTCTTAGTTCCAACATGAATCAGAACATGAACCACAGTTGATGGTTGGACAGGCCTAGTGGCTAATTGAATTCAGATGAATGGAACTTTTCCTAGTTCGACATGAATCAGAACCCTAACCAAAGTTGATGGTTGGTTAATGGAACTTTTCTTAGTTCCAACATGAATCAGAACCCTAACCAAAGTTGATGGTTGGATAAGCCTAGTGGCTAATTGAAGTTCCGACATGAACCGGAACCCTAACCAAAATTGATGGTTGGATAAGCCTAGTGGCAGATTGAATTCAGATAAATGAAACTTTTTCTAGTTTCAACATGAATCGGAACCCTAACCAAAATTGATGGTTGGATAAGCCTAGTGGCTAATTGAATTAAGATGAATGGAACTTTTCCTAGTTCCTGACATGAATCAGAATCCTAACCAAAGTTGATGGTTGGATAAGCCTAGTGGCTAATTGAATTCAGATAAATGGAACTTTTCCTAGTTCCAACATGAACCAGAACCTAAATAGGAGGTGAAAGGTGAAAAAAAGCATAGGGGCCGAATGCCTCCCCCATTTTAACATGATATGGGAGTGATGATTAAACCTGCATAGGGGTTAAAGCCTTCTTCAGTTCTGAGATAAACCAAAAATGGTGGTTGAATCTGGGGTTGAATATTTTTTTGATTCTGAGATGAACTGGATGTGATTGAATCTGCCTAGGGGCTGAATCTTTCCTTAATTCTGGATAACCGAAATGATGATTGGGCCTGCCTAGGGGCTGAACCTTTCTTCAGTTCTGAGATGAACCAAAAAATGGTGGTTGAATCTAGGGCTGAATATTTCTTTGATTCTGAGATGAACTAGATGTGATTGAATCTGCCTAGGGGCTGAATCTTTCCTTAATTCTGGATGAACCGAAATAATGATTGGACCTGCCCAGGGGTTGAATATTTTTTTTGATTCAAAGTTGAATCGAGAATTATGATTGGATTTGCCTAGGGGCTAAATCTTTCCTTAATTCAGAGATGAATCGGGAACTATGATTGGATTTGCCTAGGGACTGAATCTTTCTTTAATTCAAAGGTGAATAGGGAACAATGATTGGATTTGCCTAGGGGCTGAATCTTTCCTTAATTCAAAGGTGAATAGGGAACAATGATTGGATTTGCCTAGGGGTTGAATCTTTCCTCAATTCAAAGGTGAATAGGGAATAATAATTGGATTTGCCTAGGGACTGAATCTTTCCTCAATTCAAAGGTGAATAGGGAACAATAATTAGATTTGCCTAGGGGCTGAATTTTTCCTTAATTCCAAGGTGAATAGGGAACAATAATTTGATTTGCCTAGGGGCTGAATTTTTCTTTAATTCCAAGGTGAATAGGGAACAATAATTTGATTTGCCTAGGGGCTAAATCTCTCTTTAAGTCAAAGGTGAATGAAGAACTATGATTGGATTTGCCTAGGGACTGAATCTTTTCCTAATTCAGAGATGAATCAAGAACTATGATTGGATTTGCCTAAGGGCTGAATCTTTCCTTAATTCTGAGATAAATCGAGAACGGTGATTGGATTTGCCTAGGGGCTGGATCTTTCCTTATTTTAGAGGAGAATCGAGAACTATGATTGGATTTTCCTAGGGGCTAAATCTTTCCTTAATTCAGAGATGAATCGGGAACTATGATTGGATTTGCCTAGGGGCTGAATCTTTCCTTAATTCTGAGGTGAATCGAGAACTATGATTGGATTTGCCTAGGGGCTGAATCTCACATTGATTTTGAGATGAATTGAATATGATGTTTGAGTATCCCTAGGGACTAACTGTACAGAAATAATGTAAACTTTTCAAGTATAGGTGTTTGTCGCTGCCTAAAATGAATGCTCTATTGGACTAGATTGACTGAGTTACTGATTGTGTTCCCAAATCTAATTGCCTCCTCTCTTAAAAGATTTGATGTTCAATCAAGATCTAGATTCATTGACTTCCATTGATTCATTTAGAAAGATAATATGGATGGATCTCAAGGTGGGAGATTAATTCCCTAGTTGTAGGGGCCACTCACCCTAAAAGGATGGATATGGTTGCAGATTGTTTTCTTTTCCAACGGCATTGTAACCCAATGGAGAAATTTCAAGATTCTAGACATCTAGAGGAGTAGAAGAAGTCACATGCACAATCAAAGATGACTTAACCAAACAAAATTAGCTCCCTCATAAGGGCGATTGGGTAAACATTATCCGAGTCAATTTAATTGAATTTGATTAAGCCATGTATTCAGTCTTGGGACCTCGTGATTCCAAAATGGATAATCAGTGGTACCAAGGTCTGGCCAATTGGATTACCAAATTTGATGAAATTAAAATGGATATATTAATCCGTTGTCCTTATTAGGGATGGTTAGCAAAAGCGGTTCATAGATGAACAAACTAGTAAATTTCTTCTTGACCATGGTATCTAAGTCTTGACAGGGATTTTTTGCTCATTTTTTGAAATCGACGTGTTAACAATGAGAGATTC
Organism: Protea cynaroides; assembly: GCA_028583415.1. Lineage (NCBI taxonomy): Eukaryota > Viridiplantae > Streptophyta > Magnoliopsida > Proteales > Proteaceae > Protea > Protea cynaroides. Next base: position 25,607,535 of record CM053265.1, on the reverse strand, counting down.
GACACATTGAGCTTACTAAATGGAGGTTGTAGTGACCGTCTACTATGATGTAGAACAGGTGTATACATACTTCATACTCCCAATGGGTGAGAGTTCAAGATGTTCATCGTGTAGATTCTAACATGTTGACCAATCGAGGACAAAAACGGGTAGAACTTCGACGTCTCGAACATGGATGTCATGGTTAAGCCGATTTTACTGGGCCAGTTCAGGGATGAACAAAAAAATAACAAACATTGGGCTACAATCTCGGTTGGGATAGAAAAGGCCACCTTGACAAGGATGGGGTAACCTATCACCGAATGCTCGATGAATAATGGACCCCCAATCCCTTTATATACTATGTTGCAAGGATCCAAGTGACGTGGATAACGCATTCTCAGGCGGACCCAAGAAACGCTCGTTAGAGGCTGCTCGCCGGTCGTGGTCTCACAAAGTACAGGCTAAGGCTGTGTTTCACCTAGCGGGCTGCCCCATATGCATGGGACCCGGTTCGGCTACTCGCACAAATGTGTGACATAACCCATTCCCCCCAAAGCAAAATTATACAAGCATAAATATAGTATCCTAAAATCTAGCATCCAATTCACTCAAGGAAAGTTTTCATTTAGGAGTTTGACGTTTATATCCCCAGCGGAGTCGCCACTGTGAGGACAAAGATGGAAATCTTTAGAAGTCGCCACCTAGATTTATGTCTAGGACCTTAAAAATGTGAAATCTCACCCCAAGGTAAGACTTCGATTGACTCATGACCCTTAGATTGGAAATCTGGTCCATCAGAGATTGGGTAAGTGTCAGGTTACAGTTACGGGAAGGGGTTAGGCACCCAAACCGCCTGATCGAAATCGATCTTCTATACCTTTCCTATGCTAGACTCTATTTGTTAAGCCAAACCAAACTAAGTGGTTTGATATCATTGAACCAAATCTGTATCCATCAGATTGCCTACGTATCACAGAATTATTCTGAAAATCAGGTTCACCATCGTAGTTCAGGTGTGATTAAAGTTTATGGATGTGATTTATGCTTGTGCATGATTAAGTTCTTTGTTCAAGTTGAAATTTATGCTTGAAAGGCTGAGAAATCCTATGGGTTAGGATCTGGATAGTCTATGTGGACTGATAGATAGTCCTAGTGGATTTAAGGATAACCCTATTTGGGTTGAAATATGGATAACGCATTCTGTGTTGGAATGTGGATAACCCTATGTGGGTCAAAATGTGGATAAATATCCTAGTGGATCTACGGATAGTCCAAGTGGACTAAGGTTTGGATCCGAATTTGGGTTTCTCCCAAATAGCCTACGTATCCTAGGGTTTGACCTAGGAATCAAAATCCACGTAGTTCGAAATTGATTTTAAATGGATGGATATCCTAGTGGATCTATGGATAGTCCGAGTGGACTAATGTATGGATCCAAATTTGAGTTTATCCCAAATAGCCTACGTATCCTAGGATTTGCCTAGGAATCAGAATCCACGTAGTTCGGGCTGGATAACCCTATTTGGGTTAAAATATGGATAAATATCCTAGTAGATCTATGGATAGTCCGAGTGGACTAAGGTATGGATCTGAATTTGGGTTTCTCCCAAATAGCCTACGTATCCTAGGGTTTGACCTAGGAATCAGAATCCACGTAGTTCGAACTTGGATAACCCTATTTGAGTCAAAATGTGGCTTGGATTGAAATGGTTGAATATCCTAGTGGATCTATGGGTAGTCCGAGTGGACTAAGGTGTGGATAACCCTATTTGGGTTAAAATATGGGGGATATCCTAGTGGATCTATGGATAGTCTGAGTGGACTAAATTGTGGATCCGAATTTGGGTTTCTCCCTAATGGCATACGTATCCTAGGGTTTGACCTAGGAATCAGAATCCACATAGTTCGGGCTGGATAACCCTATTTGGGTCAAAGTGTAGGTAAGTATCCTAGTGGATCTATGGATAGTCCGAGTGAACTAAGGTTTGGTTAACCCTTTTTGGGTTGGAATATGGATAGATATCCTAGTGGATCTATGGATAGTCCGAGTAGACTAAGGTGTGGATAAATATCCTAGTGGATCTACGGATAGTCCGAGTGGACTAAGGTGTGGATCCAAATTTGGGATTCTCCCAAATGGCCTACGTATCCTAGGGTTTGCCCTAGGAATCAGAATCCGCATAGTTTGAAATTGGGTGGATGTCCTAGTGGATCTATGGATAGTCCGAGTGGACTAAATGTGTGGATCCGTATTTGGGTTTCTCCCAAATAGCCTACGTATCCTAGAGTTTGCTCTAGGAATCAGAATCCAAGTAGTTCGAACTTGGATAACCCTATTTGGGTCAAAATGGGGCTTGGATTGAAATGGTTGAATATCCTAGTGGATTTATGGGTAGTCCAAGTGGACTAAGGTGTGGATAACCCTATTTGGGTTAAAATATGGGGGATATCCTAGTGGATCTATGGATAGTCCGAGTGGACTAAATTATGGATCCGAATTTGGGTTTCTCCCAAATGGCCTACGTATCCTAGGGTTTGACCTAGGAATCAGAATCCATGTACTTCGGGCTGGATAACCCTATTTGGGTCAAAATGTGGGTAAGTATCTTAGTGGATCTATGGATAGTCCGAGTGGACTAAAGTTTGGGTAACCCTTTTTGGGTTGGAATATGGATAGATATCTTAGTGGATCTATGGATAGTCCGAGTGGACTAAGGTGTGGATAAATATCCTAGTGGATCTATGGATAGTCCGAGTGGACTAAGGTGTGGATCCGAATTTGGGATTCTCCCAAATGGCATACGTATCCTAGGGTTTGTCCTAGGAATCAGAATCCACGTAGTTCAAAAAAATAACCTGTTCTAGGTTAGAAAGTGAGAACCTGTTCTAGGTTTGGGATTGAAAACCAATTCTAGGTTTAGGGTTTAGAACCTATTCTAGGTTTAGGGTTTACCAAAGGACAAAATTGTCCTAAATTACCCTTTTCATCCTGAATTCTAATTTTGGAAGGTTTAGCAATGCATTTTTCTTTCTTTATTAAGGTTTTTATTATTCCCATTATGCCCTTCCCAAGAACGTGGGTGCCTAAATGCACGTCTCCACACCTAATATGTTTGCTAGGTGTATAGATATGGCAGTTCGACTAGGGTGTTGCATAAATTAAGTTATTTCTTAAAATAGAATATTCTATCTAAATATGGCATATAAAATATTTATGGCAAGAAATTCACATGTAGTAAGATTGTTTAAAATCTCTCAAATATGGCATGCATTGCAAATAAGGCAAGAGCCTAATATGGTAAGATCTAATATGACAAGATCTTATATGGCAAGATCTAAGCATGGCAAGATCTAATATGACAAGATCTAATATGCAAGATCTAATATGCATATATATATATATATATATATATCAATATGGTAAGTACCAATCATAGAATGCATATATGACATAAATTTTTCAAAAAAAGGAAAGATCTTATATGCTATTTTCTAAGCATAGTAAGACTTAAAAAAAAATTAAGATTTTGCTAAAATATGGTAAAAAATTATCTATTCTACCAAAAATAGCAATACATGGAATATGGCAAACATGGTATGTACAATCCAAACAAAGCATATAAATGCTCCAAATATGGCAGAATTCATTTAAACAATCATTGATGTTATAATGAATGAGACATCAATGAAACTTTTTTTGAAAAGTATAAAATTATCAAAACAAACATATGTTCAATGTTCTTTGAAAAATTATAATTTTTATGAAGAAATTTGGGAAGATTAATGACTCAAAACTGTAAAAATTATGACACAAGGTTCCAGATAATGGACAAAACTATGAACTGTATTCAGATTTGTTACATTATACAAGATTGACCATAAGTAGGTCTTTCGAAACTCAAATCAAACTCAACATTTTTCATATAAAGATGACTTAATATATTATATTTCATATGAAGGATTTGAATCTCAACAGAAAGCTAAGATAGGTCAAAGATATGCCGTAAGACCGAACATGTGCACTGGTTAAATCTGTTCCAGATTTTTGATCAGTTGCACCATAAATTCCAAATAAAATTTTATTCTTAATGAAAATTAAATACAGACATATGTCTATGTAGATAACTGTTTGATCTAAAATTTCATTAAGAAAAATAAGTTAAAACAGTATATATTCTTTGTGAAAAATGACTCTTTTTAATCATGCCAATCAGTACATCATGACAGATTCAAAATCAGAGAACTATGCACTTAAAAATTAATATCAATTCAAAAAAAAAATGAAAAAAATATGAAACTAGTGTCATTTTTTAGAAGACTTTCATGTCTAAGAAGTTCATGTTAAGTGGATTCTGATTATGGCCATAAGGCCTTTGTCTAGAGACTTTCTGATGGAGGATTGCATTACATCTGAGAAAAATAGCAATGTCAAAGACAAATTGTTTGGTATATTTCCCTAATTCCAAATGGAACGAAATTTTTAGGGTAGTCTTCTAACATATCAGAGAGACTCCCATAAAATTTTGGGATTCAAAATCTTAGAAAAAATACATATGATGTACATCCTAAATTTGAACCCTAAATATTGAATTTTCAGATCAGAAAACCACTTTATGAAATTTGCAAAAAAAATCAAACGTCATTGTATATCATTCAAAAATTCATCATTGAATAGCTTAGAAAAATTATAATTCATGAAAAATGTTAGACATAGGCATCTTAACATTAACAAGCATGTAATAGAGCATTCATGATTGAGATTTCATGGAAATTAGCCTTTTTCAAGTAAAATTGACATTCGAGCATTATAACGACCTCTAAATTTGTTTAGAGTACTAACCTTGGGTTCAAATCCAGCGAAACCATTGATGAAGGGTGATAGGAGGTTGTATCAACCCCCTTTGAATGTGAATCCTCCTTCTCCTCTCTTCTGCTTCTTTCTCTCTTCTTTTTCTCTCTTTTCTTCTTCTCTTTTCTTTCTTTTCTCTTTTCTCTCTCTTTCTTTCTCCCTCTCTCACGTTTTCTCTCTCTCACTCACATTTTTCTCTCCCTCACCCACGTTCTCCTCTCTCTATGGTCTGGAAAAAAAGACCATCCTCTCTCTTCTCTTGCCTATTTATAATTTTTCTCTTTTTTTCTAGAAGATCCTTCTTTCCTTTCTTCTTTTTTCTAGAAAATCTTTTTTCTTCATTTTTCTTCTTTCCTTTCTTCTTTTCCTTCCTTTTTCTCTTCTCCTTCTCCATTCCACACGTTCTTTATCTCTCCCTCTTCTAGAAAATCCTCTCCTCCTCTTTCCTTCTTCTCTCTTCCTTCCTTTTCTTCTTTTTTCTAGAAATTTTTTTTTTTCTATTTTTTCTTCTTTCCTTTCTTTTCTTCTTTCCCATGTTTTTTCTTCTTCATTTCTTTCCTTTTTCTCCTTCTTCTTCTAGAAAACCCCTTCTCTCTTTCCTTTCTCACCTTCCTTCTTCTAGAAAAATCCTTCTATCTTTCCTTTCTTTCTTCTTTCCTTTTCTTCTTCCTTCTTTTCCTTCCTTTTTTCTTTTCTCCCTCTCTTTTCACGTTTTCTTTCTTAGAAAACATTTCCTTTTTTCTTTTTTTTTCTCCTTTTTTCTTTTTTTTTCTTTCTTTTTGTTTCCTTCTTTTTTCTTTCTTTCTTTCTCCTCTCTCTCTTTCACGTTTTCTTTCTAGAAAACGTGAAGGAGAATCTTTTCCCCTTTTTTTTCTTTTCTTTTCTTTTTATTTCTCTCTCTTTCCTTTTTTTTCTTTCTCCCATTCTCTTTCCTATGGCATATCTTTTCTCTCTCTTTCCACGGTCTTACTTTCCTCTCTCTTTCCTAATACACACACACACACACATATATATATATATATATATATATATATATATATATATATATATAATACATCTAATATATCGATATAGATATATATATATATATATATATATATATATATATATATATATATATGTATTATATACAATAATATATTATACATTATACATATATAAAAGAAATACATGCATATGGACTGACATAACTTGGTCTGGATTTGTCTGAGCTGGGCCGAGCTAAGTTAGACTAAGCTGGATTAAGTTGGTTTGGACTAAGGTTGACATTTCATAGTCCATTTCTGTCACCCTTCCATATGAAATTTTTTGATAGCATCTGTTCTAAATTTTCTACGTTCACTTTGTAGAACATTAAAAATAAGGAATATTGGAGCTTGAATAATCTCATTTGGAAATAAAATGGCCAACTTATGAATTTTTGAAGATTAAATAACCATTTTCATGTGTAATCTTGCATGGGACCACTGGTGACTTTCGCCGAAAATCCTTTACGTCCACTTTGTAGAGTACTAAAAATAAGGAATAATGGTACTTAAATTATATGATTCAGATGTCGGATGATCAAGATATGATGATTTGAAATTCAAACAATCCAACTTACGATAATTTACATGAAAGCCCCTGGGATTATTTATGATAATTTCAGAAATGTCCCTTCTACGCATCATCTGACTAAAATGACCATATCTTCTTCATTTGATATCAGAATTGGGCAATTCTGGTATCATTTCGAAGATAATTCCATGACCTATGCAACCATGTAGATTATAGCCTGTGACCTTATTGTGGGCCCACCGAAAACTACCTCGAGGTCGTAGTCAAAACCCAAATTTTCACTTATCTTTCTTCCTTTGCTGTTTACACACTAGTAGGACCTTGTTCTGTTGGAAATGGCGAAAATGGGGTACTTACACCCCTGTAGAGATAAAGGAAATGATCTCGGGCTAAATCTAACAGAGATAATAGAATAATGGCCATACATTAAGAATAAGAGTTACTATACTCCTGGGTGACATGGAGACTCAGGGTGAGATCCACCACAAGCTAATCCCATAGTGATTTTCACTCCAGTCCCCAAGTACCCGCTAAGCATTAAGAAGAGGTTGCAACTTGACCCCACGTCTATTAGGGTTGAGAATGGGTAATAAAAACTCATCTGAGCAGATGCTAGATAATGATAATCAGATTAGAGCGAATCAAAGGAGGTGAACAACCAGACCACTCCGGCCAACCACCTGGACTATTAAGTACCTTGGTTATGGTTGTCATAAACTTGACCCAATAAAATACAAGAGCAACAACAGATGAGACCGACTATACAAGTTACTATGTAAATCACTACCCAAGTCGCTGATGCTACATCAACACCTCCGGGTCAAACCAAGTACGGTACCAATTGGTAGCATCACTATACCCCAACACCTGTTAGCTATAACATAGTACCTACCACACAACAAGTCTAAGTAATGGACACCCCAGTGTAGAAGTTTGGTGCACAACAAGCAGTGTATCAAGGTGGTTAACCTTATCAGCCACTGATGTATGGGATAGTTGCATCATGATAGAATGATCTGACAAGGATTGAAGAATGTCTTCTGAAGATGATACCTCGGACATTTTCAGCAAAGGATCAAATCTATTATGGCGATATATCTAGATAGGTTTATATAGGATGCGGTGCATTATTGATTTACTCTTATGATTATAGAGGATGCACATACCAGATTTTAATTTCTCATGCCTTGACAGGATACCTTCTTGATTTAATCTCTCAATTGGAGTTATAGATATTGTTTCTTTAGTATTAGTCTTGATTATACCAATCTGAACCACTCTCACGATCGACAACATGAACAGAGATATGAACTGAATGAACAGTTAAATGTTTAATCATGTTGAGCATACATCTTTCGATTTTACCTGATTTATTGATGTACGAAAACTTTTTCCAGATTTATTCCTATAGTGCCTTGACCAATGGCATTATATATACTCAATAGAAACTGTAACCATGAGGTTAAGAGTTGTAAAACCTCTATTTTCGTATATTTGGACCACCGTGCAACTTGACGATCTTTTAATGCCGGTTGGATTACCACAGATTTACTCCTGATCTTTTAAACCTAAGTTCACTAAATAAAGAAAATGTTTGTCGTCATACTAAATTAAAAGAAGGAAATGAATTGTTTTGGATAAACATTCTGATTCCTACATTTCTCGACATCCATTGATAAGATGTTAGTGATAATGAAATTATTGGAAGAAAGATGATTGGATTCAGATTAAATGCTATGGCCAATGAACCTCAGATAAAGTAATGGAGGATCTATTTTGAGATTACTGAATTGATGGATATGAGCCATGTCTATAAAAGAGTGCATGAGAAAAAAAGTGAAAACTATCAAGAGTAATTAGGAAAGGGTAGATAACACTTAATTAAAGTTAAAGATGGCGATATCGGTATGAATTTTGACAAGGCAGAAGATTCCTAAAGGCAAATCTAAGAGTGGATACAAGGATAAAGTCAAAAATCATGGCATTGATAGTATTCGGATTAGTATAAGTAATACTAAGTTACGCCCAATGTTAAAGGAAATGAGTAAGCAAAGACCAAGACAATTTGGCAGAATTAATGAAATTTTGAGCATATACCCTAATGCTTAGACTTGGGATATGTAATGAGTAAATAGTCAGAAGATGCGTTTCGAGATATATAATAGAATGATAAAAGGAGGTGTAAGCTAATGAGCTTTTTGGGATATATGAGATTTCCAGCAATACTCTTTGAAAAACTAAGAGGGGAAGGAACTACACGAGCTCTTAAGACCTTATACCAGATTTTGCTAGTTCAAGCCCTTTGGACTAGATGTTGTATGGGATGAGTGTTACGAACAATGTCCAAATCATATGGATGGATAGAATTTGGATGCAACCTGAGTCTACTTGAGATGATAGACTTTGACGTCATCTTGGGAATAGACTGGTTGTCTCAACACTCTACAAAGTTATTGTGTCCATAGAAGAGATTATCATTCAAGAATAAAGACGGCATATAATTTAGTATTATTGGAAGTATGTTGCTTAAGAAAAGAAAGCTGATCCTCTCTATGCTAAAGGCAAAGAGATGCTTTGAAGAGAAAGAAGTTGGATATACGGTATCTGTGGTATACGTTACCTAAGAAGCACCACAGATGGAAGATATTGATGTGATGCATAAATTCTTGATGTGTTTCCAGGAGACTTACTTGGATTACCATCTGATCATGCGACCAAGTTCGTCATCGACTTGTTACCAAGGACGATACTTGCGTCAAAGGCACCTATAGAGTAGCTCCTACGGAGTTGAAGGAACTGAGACTCAACTACAAGAGTTATTAGACAAGGGTTCTAATCGGCTAAGTATTGCATCACGGGAAGCACCAATGCAATTTGAGAAGAAGAAGGACGGTAGTGTCCGATTATGTACATAATACTGAGAATTTAACAAGCTCACGATCAAAAATCAATATCTACAACCTCAGATCAATGACTTGTTTAAATAGTTGCAAGGAGCAAAGGTATTTTCTAAGGTTGATCTTCGATCAAGATATCATCAGCTGAAGAATTTGGACAGCGATATCTCGAAGATAGCTTTTAGAATCAGGATTGGCCAATTATGAGATCTCGATTATGACGTTGGATTAACCAATGCCCCTACATCTTTTGTAGAGCTGATGAACTGGATGTTTTATGACATGTTGGACACGTCGGTCATAGTTTTCATAGATGATATTTTGGTTTATTCCAAGAATGATGCAACTTATACAATGGATTTTAAAATAGCTTCACAACAACTAAAAAGGGAAAAGCTTTATGCCAAGTCCAAGAAATATGAGACCTGATTAAACAAAGTGACCTGCTTAGATCACATAGCATCGTAAAGAGGGATTAAAGTAGACCCTATTAAGATAAAAGTAATTGTATGGTGAGAAACGCCTAAGAACATTGTGAAGATCAGAAGTTCCTTGGGTTTAGCTGGTTATTACAGACGATTTGTAGAGGACCACTCTAAGATCGCAAAAAATCTCTTACCAAGCTAACCAAGAAGGGAGAGGAGTTTAAGTGGACTGACAAGTGTGAAAAAGGGTTGATATCAACTCTCACCTTGATCATTCGGATACCAGGGAAACCTTTTACCCTATACATTGAGGCTTTCGGATTGGATCTAGGATGCGGGTTGATGCATGGTAAATAAGTGATTGCATATGCTTTTAGAAAACTGAAGGAGCATGAGACGAGTTATCCTACTCATGACTTGGAATTAACGGTGATAAATTATGCAATCAAGACTTGGAGACATTATCTAAACGGAGGAGAATTTTAGACTGAATGGGAACACAAGAGTTTTATGTACCTCCTCATAAAAAAGAGTTGAACATGAGGATAAGAAAATGGCTAGAATTGCTTAAGGATTAAGACTGTGATATCTAGTATCATCCAGGGAAGGCTAATGTAGTAGCTAATGCATTAAGCAAAAAGGGAATTACAAAGTACGAGGAAGGAACTAGTATAGATACTGTCTTATGTTCCGCAGCAATAGATTCAGATTTGGAAGTAGAGTAGCACACAATAGAAACTCGTGATGATCCAATAGAGCAAGAACTTATGAATGAACTTATGGAGCAATAATTCGGCTGTGTTTGTGGCATTAATGATCATTTCTAAATTGATGGATGAAGTAAAAGTAGTAATTTTGTGAGATCTATAAATAAGAACGGTGTAAGCTGATTTAGAAAAAGAAAAACCCAACCCTAAGTTACTTTGGATGCAGAGACGGTACTCAGATACAGAGGTAGATTTTGAATACATGAAGATAAAGACTCAGATATTATGAAGAGGATAATGATAATAATCCATTGTACTCAATATTCAGGACATCCTGGTGTACCAATATGTATCATGACCTGAAGAGATGGTACTGGTAAAGAGGAATGATAACAATTGTGGTTTAGATGCATGTTTCAGTAATTGAATTATTAGTAAGTAAAGGCTGAAAGACAAAGACCAACATGGCTACAACAATAACTATCAAAGTCAGTCTGGAAGTGAAATTGCATTACAATAGACTATGTCACTCATTTACCATTGACTCCCAGAGCGGTTGATGCAGTTTGGGGGATTGTTGATCGCCTTATGAAGATAGCTCATTCCATTGCTATACGACCTCGGTATACTTTGGAGCATCTAAATAAGCTATATGTGGCTAATATTGCCAGATTGAATGGTATACATGAGAGCTTAGTGTCGGTCAGAGGCTTATGCCTTATCTCAAAATTTTTGGAGGATCTACAGAAAATAATGGGGACAAAGTTGAAGTTTAGTACCGCACTTTACCTCAAATCGACGGACAGTTGGGGCGGACTATACATATCCTAAGAGATATGCCCGAGTTTGTGAAATTGATTTCAAGGAGCTTGAGTTGAGAACTTAACCTTGAATTGAAGTTGCTACCAAGCTACTATGTAAATGTCACCTATAAAGCATGGTAAGGTAGAAATGTTAAATTCCTTTGTTTTGGAATGGAGTTAGTGAATGAAGAGTTTTAAAACCTGAGTTTGTTGAAGAAACCTGTCGAGTAGCAGACAAGATCAAAGAAAAGGGCCAAGATAGCTCAAGATGTCAGAAGAGACACCAAGACCTTGAGTTCGCCATAAGTGGCAAAGTGTTCTTGAAGATATCACTTATGCAGAGTTTGAAACGATTAAACAAGAAGGGAAAGTTATATTCTATATAGGTGTTGGATCTTATAGACTTTGGAGAGACAAGTTGCATATCAATTAGCGTTACTGCTATCCATGTCTAGTGCGCATGATGCATTTCACGTGTCTCTATTGAAGAAGTACATTGGGGATCCATATCAGAGATAATGACCACGGATCCACTGGTTTAGACAGGAGATTCAACTATTGAAGTGGTACCAGCCTAGTTCACTAGTTGGAAGGTACAACATCTCCAAAGCTGGGATAATTAGTATATGAAGATAACCTGGCGAAGACGATATGCGGAGGAGATTGCATGGGAGGAAGAAGATGCAATGCGGAAATAGAATTACCACATAAATTCAAATTTTGAGGACAAAATTTATTTTAAGGATGGGGGAGTTGTAAGATCCGTACTTTTAAATTTTGAGGATGAAATTTCTTTTAAGGGTGGTGGAGTTGTAAGACCCGCACGCCATGAACCCAGTCTAACCTAACATTTCATGTCATGATCGGTCTATATATCATGGTCGAGCCAAGTGGACCAAGTGTGTGAAGAAACCCAAGACCCAATATGAAAGTTTACTAAAAAAAATCAAAATGAGGGTAGGGTCGCATGCCTAAACAGGCGGGGTCGACCCCCTATCCGACCCATGACTTTTTGGTCTAGGGTCGCAGGGGTTTCGAACTATCCGACCCCCCCATCGACCCCCCCATCGACCCCCAGTTGCCGATAGAACCAGAAATTAAGAAACTTCTTAATTTCAATTGGAACCTTTCCTAAACTCAATGGGACTTATTTTGGGAGGTTTCACTCTATAAATAGAACGTCCCTAAGCCTCTTTCACTCATTTTACAACCCTAATTGGATTGAGAGAAAGAGAAGAGAAGGAAGAGAAGGAGAAGAGAAGGAGAATTGAAGAAGAAGACCAAGGAGGAGGAAATTCAGAGGAAACTCTGAATCTCAGCAAACCTAAGGTATGAATACATTTTCCATGATTTATTTAAGACCTTAGAATGGTTCATGAAGAGGGTATGACTTAGGAGATATCCAATTCATCCATCCATGGGAGGAGTTCAATGAAATCCATGGAGGAAATCATGGTAGGCAAAGTAAGGAAGAAACCTAGAGTTTTAAGCCATAGAACAAGCATAGAATGGATTGTAGAAGTAAGCCATAGGACCCAAACATGAAAGAATGGACTGTAGGATGAAATTCTCGACTCAAACCACGGGGGGTCACACCTAGGGTCGATGGAACATCGACCCCTAGCATTCAGGAAGTCCAGGAAAGGGGTGGTCGCACCCAGGGTCGACAGAACATCCAACCCTGGCATCTACTATACCCTTGGGGGTCGTAGAAAACTACTACCCGTCCTGCTATCCCCACTTAATAGCAAACCTAAAATTGTCGGAATGAATTGTAACTAAAATTTATCGACTTGTTAGGTTTCCTATTGATATAAAAGTGATTCTTAAAGCTTGGAAGATGATCTACAATCAAGCAAAGGTGAGGGAACAAGACCTAAACTTATTGGTTAATAATAAACTATTTTTATTTCTTGAGTCCGATGCCATGACTAATTCTATGCGTGTATGCTTGTATGTACATTCAACATGTCATCCAATATTTCTATTATTACTGTTCATGCATATTTAAATTTATTGTTTATAACATGATGATGATGATGATGATAGGAATAGGCATGTGAATGTATGTGTGTGGTTAGTGTGCTTGATGCGAGCGAGTATCAGGGGGGTGTCATAGGCCGGGCCTCAGCACTCTAGCTCTATCTCTAACTCAAGTCTTGTCCACTGACATTGTCGTATCGCCATTACCTTAGCTGAACTATTACGTCGTAGAGTATCAGGGGAGGTGGTCTCGGACCGTGTAGTCTCTGACTCTGTCGGGTGGCCTTAGCTCTATCTCTATGGATGTATTGAGCGATGTTGGGGTGAGGCTTTGGATACAGTGTTTGACATTAGGATTGGTTAGTTGCGAGCCCAGTTTGCGAGCCCTTGCCAGCAGGGGCTTATGTGTTTGTATGGGCAACCGGTACAATAATAAACGTAACCATTGCGTGTACATTGTCCATGGTGGGTGCATGTGGGACGATAATAAACGTTACCTTTGGGCGGCTTCACACACTCATGTATAGAGGTGAGGCGTCAATAAACGTAACCTTTGGCCACCAATCCTTTCTATAGCACATTGCAAACTTATATACCAGACCAAAGATATGAATGAATGCATGCATATGTTTGTTGCATTGTTTTGTTTTCTCATTGAGCTCAAGTTGGAGAGCTGACCCTCGCACGCGTAATTCTTTTAGTTTATGATGTTGTAGGTACTATGATTGATGATTATGTCCACACGCCAACATATGAACGGGTGGAGGCTATGAATGAGCAAGCTGTGGAGAACGAATATGGTTCGTTAAGAGAGCGTTTCAACTATGGATATGTTTAGTGTTTAGACTTCGTATTTGGATATTGTAATATGTATTAAGTTGTGTTTTGGTTATTTGGAAATAAATGGAATATTAATTATTTATCATGACTGGACCTCAGTTCATTATCTGTAAGACTTCCGCTATTTACTTTGTTATCTTTGATTAATGTGGAATGTGTTTTGGTTTATCATATGTGGGATAGCCTATTTGAGATCCTGGTTGAACCGTTGGTTTATTGACGGTTCATCACACCATTCCGAATGGTGCAGAATTGGGGTGTAACACGATACGTTAACACATGTTAGACCTAGTTCGTGGAATGCAGGTCTTACAACTCCCCCTAAAAAGAAATTTCATCCTCGAAATTTGAAAGTACCTTCCGAGTCTAATAGATTAGGGTATTGTTTTCGCATTGTGACTTTTTCTTCGCAGGTGATCTCTTCCATGTCTTGGCTTATCCAGGTTACTTTGACATAAAAGATATCCTGATTTTAGAGTTTTTGTACTTCGACTAGTAATCTCGACTGGCACAACTTTGAAAGTTAGTTCCTCTGTCAAGTTTGGACGATCTGCAGTCAATATGTGGGATGGTTCTCTGATGTACTTCTTCAGTAGGAAAACATAGAATGCATCATGTACGTTTGACATCTATGAGCTGGTAGACCACTTTGCCACGTCTCGCAAAATCTCTTAAGGTCCCATATATCTAGGGCACAACTTTCCTTTCTTACCGAACCGTTTTAAGCCTTTCATAGGCAATATCTTTAGGAACACTTTGTTACCTATGATAAACTCAAGGTCTCATCGTCTATTATCCGCATAGTTCTTCTATCCAACTTTAGTCGTCTTCACTCTCTCTTTGATCCTATTTGCCACTTGGTAAGTTTCTTCAATGAATTATAGCCCTACAATTCTTCGTCCACCAACCTCATTCCAAAATAGAGGTGAACGACATGTCCTACCATATAATGCCTCGTATGGTGACATTTGAATGATAGCCTAATAGCTATTGTTTTAAGAAAACTCAATCAGTGGTAACTTTTCATCCTAAGCTCCTTTGAAATCAATCACACAGGCTCGGAGCATATCCTCTATGATCTAAATAGTCCTTTTTTATTGATCAACCATTTGAGGATGAATAGTTATGCTAAACTTTAGCTTCATTCCCATAGCTGTTTGTATCATTGCCAAAACTTAAAGCTAAAGAGAGGATCTCTGTCTGACACTATGCTCTCGGGTACACCATGGAGTCTGACAATATTATTCACATATAGTTTGGCCAGTCTCTCCAAAGTATACTGAGGTCTGATTGCAATGAAACGAGTCTTTGTAAGGAGATCTACAATCACCCAGACTATGTTCATTGACCTTGGAGTCAATGGTAGTCCACTGACGAAGTCCATAGTAATGCAATCGCATTTCCATGCTGGCTCTAGCAATGGTTGTAGTAAACCTGCTGGTCTCTGTTTTTCATCCTTTACTTACTAATAGTTTAAACATTGAAACACGTGCTTAGCCATGTCACACCCTAATTCTGGACTAACCAGCAGTGTGATGAACTATCATAAGAACCAACTATTTAAACCAGGATCTCGTAAAGACCGTGCTAACCATGTTAAACCAAGCACATTCCACCATAATAATCAGAGATAATAAATAGATAGCAGAAGTCTTCACTATTAATGAACTGAGTATTTAACAGTAATAATAAATAATTAAATCCATTTATTTTTAAATTACCCAAGACATAACATAAATTAATTCATTACATGTTCCAGTATTCAAATATAACTAAACTAATAAAAAACACATTGATTGCTTTCGCATGATGGATCATGCGCTTCCTCCTTAGCTTGTGTGTCCATAGCCACTATGTGTCCGTGCATTGGTGTATTTCTGTAGTCATCCACTACGGTACCTGTTTCATCAACTAAAAATATTCAACGTCATAGGATAAGCACACATCACGGCTCAGTGAGCAAACAAAATAATGCAAATACATATGCATGCATTCAATTCATATCTTTGGTCTGGTTTAAGTTTATAAATGTGCTATAGAAAGGATTGACGGCTATCACACCTCTATACATGATTGTGTGAATCCACCCAATGGATCAAACACCATTGCAATTCGACATACACCCACCATATAATAGAGATAGAGCTAAAGTGTCCTGATCATACACTACCAATACTTCCCTTAATGCTCTACCCATACCAACACTAAGCCCCTACTGGCGAGGACTTACAAATTGGGTCCGCAAATAACCAATCCTAATGCCATCTAAATATATCCAAGGCTTTATCCCAGCATCCCTCAATACGTCCATAGAGATAGAGCTAAGGCCCCTCGATAGAGTCAAAGACCATACGGTCCGAGATCACCTCCCTTGATGCCGTATAACGTAATAGTTCTGCTTAGGTAATGGTGATACGATGATGTCAGTGAGCAGGACTTGAGTATAGATAGAGTTAGAGTCTTCTGTCTAGGCTGAACCATAGTACCATGTCCTCCCCCTGATGCTCTACTCGCATCCAACACACTAACTACACACACAATCACATGCCTGTTCCTAGCATCATCATCATCATGTTATAAATAGATAGAATTTAATATGCATGAGTAAAAATAGCAATAATTTTGGATGACATGTGAGATGCACATTACACGCATATAAGCATAGTATCAATCATAACATTGGACATATAAAATCAAAACTGTTTTTTATTATCTAATTAATTTAGGTCTTCTTCCCTCACCTATAAATGATATTTGATCTTTTTCCAACCTTTAAAAATCACTTTGAACTACTGGGAAACCTAGGAAACGTATGAATTTATGTTAAGGTTTAATTGTACCAAGTTATAGTTGTAAGACCTATATCGAACTAACCGGTCTTACCACCTTCTACTAGGTCTACCTATCATGGTCGAGCCAAGTGGACAAAGTGCGTAAAGATATCACAAGACCAGGTATGAAGTCTCACCCAAAAACAACAAATGAGAGAGTAGGGTCGCATGCCTAAACAGGTAGGGTCGACCCCACCTCAATAGAAGTCCAACCCATAACTTTCTAGTCGTAGGGTCGCATGACTAGAAAACCGTAGGGTCGATGGATTCTGCGACCCTACGTCCGACCCTACGATGACAGACAGAAACCGGAAATTAAGAAACTTTTTTAATTCAAAAGGTATCTTTCTTAAACTCATTGGGACTTATTATGGAGGGTTTTTCTCTATAAATAGGACGCCCCTTAGCCTCTTTCACTCCTTTAGAATCCTAATTGAGAGTGAGAGAAAGAGAAAGAGAAGGAAGAGAAGAAGAGAAGGAACTTAAAGAAAAAACTAAGGAAGAGGAGGAAGTTCAGAGAAACCTCTGAATAAAGGTATGAACCTAATTCCTTACCTGAATAAGAGATCTTAGAATAGTTATGAAGAACATAGGATTAGGAGAAACCCAAATCATCTATCCATGGATAAGTTTCAAGAGATTCTATGGAGGAAATCATTATGGACTATGAATAACTTGTAGTTTTGAGCCATTGAACAATCATAGAATGGACCATGAAAGTAAGCCAAATGATCCAAACGTGAAGGAATGGACTTTAGAATGAAAGGTCGACCCAGAATACATGTGGACGCACGTAGGGTCAAATAATATCTGACCCTACGAGACCACAGGATCGACCACATGCCTTTGGAAAGTCCCAGGGAAGGTGTGGTCGCACGTAGGGTCGAATGGTATCCGACCCCACATCCGACCCTACACCCTAGGGTCGCAGAAACTGCTACCCAAGGTGCTACCCTACCTGGGATCCTACGATTTCAGTTAGTTTAAAATATATTAGAATTAATTCTAATTAAAATCTATTGACTTGTTAGGTCTTTCTAGTGATTTAAAAGTGATTTACAAAGCGTGAACGAGGATCTACGCTCAATCAAAGGTGAGGGAACAAGACCTAAACTAATTGGCTAATAATAAACTATTTTTGTTTATTGAGTCCAATACCATGAATGATTCTATGTTTGTATGATTGTAATGTGCATATCACATGTCATCCGCTATTCCTATTATTACTGTTCATGCATATTTAATTTTTGTTTATTTATAACATGAGGTTGATGATGATGCTAGGAATAGGCATGTGAATGCTTGTCTGTGGTTACTGCATTTGATGCGAGTGGGGCATCAGGGGGAGGGCGTGACACTGTGGTTCAGCCTGGTCACCAGACTCTAGCTCTATCTCTACTCAAGTCTTGTCTGCTAAAATCGACGTATCGTCATTACCTTAGCAGAATTATTACGTCGTAGGGCATCAGGGGAGGTGGTTTCAGACCGTGTAGTCTCTGACTCTGTCGGGGGGCCTTAGCTCTATCTCTATGGATGTATTGAGGGATGCTGGGGTGAGGCCTTGGATACACTGTTTGACATTAGGATTGGTTAGTTGCGAGCCCAGTTTGTAAGCCCTCGTCAATGGGGGCTTACGTGTTGGTATGGGTAGAGCATCAGGGGAAGTGTGATGCGGTACGGTCCTAAGCACTTTAGCTCTATCTCTATTCCATGGTGGGTGCATGTTGTCACACCCCAATTCGGCACCATTCAGAACGGTGTGATAAACCACTAAAAAATCAATGGTTTAACCAGGATCTCTAATAGGCAGTATCCAATAAAAAATAAAACCATGCACATCCACAACCATAATCAGAATAAATACACAATAGCAGAAATCTTATAGTAAATGAACTGAGAATGCTAAATGTAATAATCATAATTAAAATATCAAGTTATTGTTGTATCAACTGAGACATAAATAAATAAAATATCAATTACATCCTTTTATAAATTTAAATAAAATTCTAATAGAATAAGCATGAGTTGCACTCGCATGAGGGGTCATGCATATCCTCCAAGTCTTTAGCTTCCATTGCAGCAATACGCACATACACCGGAGTATTCATATAATCTTCAACTGTAGTACCTGCATCCTCAACTAAAAATATTCGACGTCGAGAGGGTGAGCACACATCATGGCTCAGTGAGCAAACAAAACAATGCAACAACCATATGCATGCATTCAATTCATATCTTTGGTCTGGTAAATAAGTTTGCAATGTGCTATAGAAAGGATAGGTGGCCAAAAGTCACATTGACGCCGCACCTCTATACACGAGTGTGTGAAGCCACCCAAAGGTAACGTTTATTGTCAACCCAAATGCACCCACCATGGACAATGTACACGCAAAGGTCACGTTTATTGCTGTACTCGTTGCCCATACCAACACGTAAGCCCCTGCTGGCGAAGGCTCACAAACTGGGCTCGCAACTAACCAATCCTAATGCCAATCAGTGTATCCAAGGCCTCACCCCAGCATCCCTCAATACATCCATAGAGATAGGGCTAAAGCCCCCCGACAGAGTCAGAGACTACACGGTCCGAGACCACTTCCCCTCATACCCTACGGCGTAATAGTTCTGCTAAGGTAATGGCGATACGACGATGTCAGTGGACAAGACTTGAGTTATAGATAGAGCTAGAGTGTTGAGGCCCCGCCTATGACACCTCCCCCTGATACTCGCTCTCATTAAGCACACCAACCACACACATACATCCACATGCCTATTCCTATTATCATCATCATCATCATCATGTTATAAATAACAATTAAATATGCATGAACAGTAATAATAGAAATATTGGATGACATGTTGAATGCACATAACAATCATACACGCATAAGATCAATCATGGCATTGGACTCAAGAGTAAAATAGTTTATTATTAACCAATTAGTTTAGGTCTTGTTCCCTCACCTTTGCTTGATCATAGGTCCTCTTTCAAGCTTTAAGAATCAACTATATATCGATATTATAACACTAGAAGACCTAATCAAGTCGATAGAATTTAATTAGAATTAATTTTGATTTTAAAAGGCATGCTGTTAACTAGGGGTCGATGCCAGGGTCGGAGGTTCTATCGACCCTGGGTGCTACCACCCATAGTCTAGACTTTTCGAACACTGGGGGTCGATTGGCCATCGACCCCCCGTGCGACCCCCTGTGGGTTTCGTCAAATTTTCATCCTTCAGTCCATTCCTTCGTGTTTGGGGTCCTATGGCTTGCTTCTACAATCCATTCCATACATGTTCTATGGTCTAGAACCGTAGTTCATTCACCTATATGGTTTTTATGGTTTCCCCCATGGTTTTCCATGAAAACCTAACCATGGATGGATGATTTGGGTTTCTCCTAGATCATTCCCTTTTCACTATCCATTCTAAGGTTTGTAGAATTACATGGAGATAGTACCCATACCTGAGAATTAGGCTTGTCTCTCTGAAGCCTTCTCTTTGATCTTCTTCTCTACTTTTCTTCTCTTTTCTTTCTCTTCTCCGTCTCTTCTCTTTCTCTCAATCCAAATAGGGTTCTAAAAGGAGTGAAAGAGGCCTAGGGACGTCCTATTAATAGAGTATAAACTCCAAAAATAAGTCCCATTGAGATTAGGAAAGAATCCCATTGAAATTTGGAAAGTTTCCAAATCACGGTGTCTGTCGGCAGACTAGGGGTCGATGAGGGGGTCAGAGATCCCGTCGACCCCTGGTTCTAAAATGTCCGACCCCCGGTTAAAAACTCAGGGTCTGACTTTCTATCTTGGGGGGTCCGACCCTGCCTAGCTGGGTGTGCAACCCTCCCCCTATTTTTAGTGTTTTTAGGTCAGTTTAATACCTAGGATCGCGATCTCCCTCACGTACTTGATCCATTTGGCTCGACCATGATGGGTAGACCTAGTTCAAGGTGGTAAGACCGGGTTAGTTTGATACGGGTCTTATAACTCCCCCTACTTATAAAAATTTTGTCCTTGAAATTATACATACCTTTCGAGTCAAATAAATGAGGGTATTGCTTTCACATAGCATTCTCTTCTTTCCGTGTAATTTCTTCCATATCTCTACTTCTCCAGATGACCTTAACATAATAGATATCACGGTTGCGTAGTCGTTGAACCTTTCGGCTGGTGATTTTAGTTGGTGTTACCTCAAATGTCAAATCATCAGTCAAATCAGGTAAATCTACTGTCAGAACGTGCGTTGAATCCTTGACATACTTCTTCAATAAGGAAATATGAAATACATCATGCACACTTAACATAGATGGTGGTAGTGCTAACTGGTACGCCACTTTCCCACTCTTAGCTAGAATTTCATGTGGCCCGACATATCTCGGACTTAATTTCCCTTTCTGTCCGAACCATTTCAATCCTTGCATAGGCGATACTTTTA
Organism: Protea cynaroides; assembly: GCA_028583415.1. Classification (NCBI taxonomy): domain Eukaryota; kingdom Viridiplantae; phylum Streptophyta; class Magnoliopsida; order Proteales; family Proteaceae; genus Protea; species Protea cynaroides. Next base: position 25,586,234 of record CM053265.1, on the reverse strand, counting down.
AGAATACTTTATCACCCATGATGAATTCAAGGTCTCGGCGTCGAGTATCTGCATATTGCTTCTGACGATTTTGAGCTGTTCTCACTCTTTCTTTGATAATTTCGACCACTCGACAAGTCTCTTCAACAAATTCCGATCCAACAATACTACGTTCCCCAACTTGATTCCAAAACAAAGGAGTTCGACACTTTCTGCCATATAGTGCTTCACAGGGTGACATCTGTATAGTAGCCTGATAGCTATTATTATAAGTGAACTCAACCAATGGTAAGTTTTCATCCCACGATCCTTTAAAATCAATTACACATGCCCGAAGCATATCTTCTAGAATATGAATTGTACGCTGTGACTGTCCATCTGTCTGTGGATGGAATGCAGTACTAAACTTTAATGTTGTACCCATAGCCTTTTGCAATCCTTCCCAAAATTTTAAAGTAAATCATGGATCTCTATCGGACACAATGCTTTCTGGTACACTGTGTAATCGCACAATGTTATCTACATACAACTTAGCTAACCTTTCCAGTGTATACTGAGGTCATATAGGTATAAAGTGAGCTGTTTTAGTCAGGCGGTCTACAATCACCCAAACTGCGTCAACTACCTGAGGAGTCAATGATAATCCCGTGACGAAGTCCATAGTGATACAGTCCCATTTCCATGCTGGTTCCGGTAATGGCTGTAACAGTCCGGTCGGTCTTTGTCGTTCAGCCTTTACTTTCTGACAATTTAGGCATTGAGACATGAACTTAGCTACATCTGCTTTCATTCCTCTCCACCAATATAATTTCCTTAGATCATGATACATTTTTGTACTTCCAGGACGTATCGAATAGATGGTGGTATGGGCTTCTTTCATCAATCGGTGTCTAATGTCTAAGCTTTCTGTTTCGGGTACACATATTCTTCCTTTGTACTTCAGTACCTTTTCTTCGTCCAGGGTGAACTCAAGATTAGTCCTACCTTTTTCGATGTCCTCTTGTACCGTTCTTAGGTAAGGGTCTGATTTGATAGCTGTCTTTACTTCATCAACTATATCCGGTATAATCTTTAATGTGGGGAACATATTTGAAAACCGATGAATAAACCCTTGGTTGGCTGATCCATCTGGTGCATCTATCACAAACTGCTCATTACCATGTTTGAATACCTTTCTGGTAGTACACATTGCAGCAATTGTGCTAACCTCTCCCTGAGATTTTATCATTGCCTTTCTACTCAACGCATCGGCTACTACATTAGCTTTCCCTGGATGATACTGGAAATCACAATCATAGTCTTTCAATAGTTCCAGCCATCTTCTTTGTCTCATATTCAGCTCCTTCTGATTAAATAGATAAGTAAGACTTTTATGGTCTGATTTAATCTGAAACTTCTCCCCGTACAGATAATGTCTCTATATTTTGACAGCATGTACTACTGCCGCTAGATCCAAATCATGTGTAGGATAGTTCTTCTCATGTGTTTTCAGTTGTCTTGAGGCATAAGTAATTACTTGTTCTCCTTGCATAAGTACTCATCCTAATCCTAGTCCTGACGCATCGGTATACAAGATAAATGGTCGTCTTGGAATCGGGATGGTCAAGATTGGAGCTGATATCAATCTAGCCTTCAAGGTTTGGAAACTCTTCGCGCATTTATTCGTCCAAACATACTTCACGCCCTTCTTAGTCAAACTGGTAAGAGGTACGGAAATTCGGGAATAGTCTTCCACAAATCATCGATAATACCTAGCTAGACCCAAGATGTAAGACCCGCACTCCGTGAACCCAGTCTAAACCTTGATTTCATGTCGTAGCAGGTCTTTCGATCATTACCGGGCCAGACGGGATGAGTGGATGACAAACAGGTACGAAATTAGATCAAAGACGGTCAAATAAGTGTTATTTTATGTTGATCGGTCGATGGTACCGGTCTTGGTACCGGTCGACCAGTCAGCTCTGCGCAGCTGACTACGGAGATCCAGAATTTGATCTCTGCGGGTCCCACTTTCTTAAACCCTAATACCTGGACCTTCCTAATCCTAATAGGGTTACTAAACCCTAATCCTAGCCTATATAAACATCTCTAAACCTCCTCAAATCCTTTCCATTATCTCTCACAAACCCTAGAAAGGAGAAGGAGGTTGGAGAAGGAGCTAGGAAGAAGAAGGAAGTACTGCCATTGCCGTTCGATGACACTCACTTTACGCCAGTAGACGGTAAGTGTTTTAATCATTCTTCTTACTCTACGACTCTAGGATAGTTGTATGGTTGGATCAATACCATGCAAAGCAGGTATTGATGTAAAACCCTAATTGGCCATTAAACCCTAAATTGCCGTCAAACCCTAGATTCGAGTTCTAGCATGGTTATCATCAAAACTAGACTTGAATGAGTTGGAGATAACTCTAACTCAAAGCTCAGACTTAGAATGGATAGGAGAAACCCTGGAAATCCATGGAGAATGATCGATGGCAGTCGAAAAACCCAAAGTATGGTCTTCCGGAGACATACCGGTCGACTATACCGGTTGCACCCTGTGCAACTGGTATGTTGCCTCCGGTACCTTCCCGGGGGCTGGTCTGTGGGGACCGGCTGACCATACCGGTCGCCAGTCTTCCCCACCGAGCTGCGATCGGTATATGCAACCAGTCAGCTCTGTAAGTGTATTTTTGTAGCCTCCTTGGTTTTTCGACCAACGTGAAACCTTAAGAAACTATTCTAATGAAACCCTAATATTATGTAGGACTTTATGATAGCACGTTTGGATCTTGCGACGTGGAGCAAGCTATCGAACGAGCGTCAGGTAAGGGAATTTGACCTAAACCCTAATAATTAATGGACAGTAAATCGTTGTTAATAACCTGAACATATATGATGTGATGTTTGTGCATATTCACATGCCATCCTTTACTTTCAATTATTATTATTGTTCATGGATTGATAGGATGTGATTGTTAGGCATGTGATTGTTTTTGTTAGTGTGGAGTAGGGCATGGAGCCTGGGATCATTCCTCACACTAGCACCTTTTGTAGTATTCTATTTTAACATACTTGGTACGGGTGGGGCATCAGGGGAAGGTCGTGGCCTGGCCATGGTTATGTGGCACTGTGGTCTCCGATGCCGACGCTGGCTTGTCCACGATGCTTTAGCTCTATCTCTATGCCGTAGGGAGTCATGTTGGGATAGGGTCTACCTGCGTATTGTTTTATTCTAGTGTGCTTGTTACGGATAGGGTATCAGGGGAGGTGAGGTATTGTGGTCTCCAGCCCGGCCTGCATGCTCTAGCTCTATCTCTATGCCGTAGACGGCTGTACTGGGATAGATCCTACATTGATGACATATAGGATTGGTTAGTTGCGAGCCCAGTTTGCGAGCCCTGGCCAGTAGGGGCTTAGGTACTGGTATGGGTAGCGTATCAGGGGAGGTATGGGGATATCTTAGCTCTATCTCTATTCCATGATGGGTGCATGTGGGCTGGTGGTGGTGTGATCCATGCGATGCCACACACTCATGTATATAGGTGCGGGGGTGCCACACACTCGTGTATAGAGGTGCGGGGGGCCACCGAACCTTTCTATAGCACATTGCAAACTTAAACCATTCCACAGCATAAAATGATTGTTACTCATGCATAATATTGTGAAACTGTCTGATTATCTTACTGAGCTAAGTTGTGAGCTCACCCTTTGTATATATACATGTTTTTTAGATGTTGATGCAGGTTACACAGTGGACGACTACGTGAACGCTCCGGCGTACGGTGGCGCTGCTGCTATGGATGTGCAGGCAGGAGAGGACGAGCATGATGCTTCATGCGAGTGCCCTTTCTGCGTGTACCTTTGATTTGACTTTTATTTATTTTCAGTTATTTTCAGTTGGATTAAGTGAATGTAAGGATATTATATTTTATGTTGGATTTGAATAATTGGATAATCTATTTAAATTTATCAATAGATTCTCAGTTCATTTATTTAAAGACTTCCACTGTACTATTTATATTCTGACTGTGGTTTTGTGCAATGGTTTGTATAAGTGGACATGGTCTATTCGAGATCCTGGTGTGAACCGTTGGTTAAGTGACGGTTCACTCACACCATTCTGGTTGGTTTAGAATTGGGGTGTGACACAAGAAACTTCTAATTTCTGCAACGCTCTTCGGTGCTTCCCACTTTACAATAGCCTCGATCTTGCTGGGATCCACTTTAATTCCTTCAGTGGATACTACATGGCCTAGAAATGTGACTTCCTTTAGCCAAAACCCACACTTTGTAAATTTGGCGTAGAGCTTTTCCTTCCGTAGTCGCTGCAGAGCGGCGTTTGGATTCTCAACATGGGTTTCCTCGTCCTTGGAGTAGACTAATATATCATCAATGAATACAATAACCGACGTATCCAACATGTCGTGGAAAACCCGATTCATAAGTTCCATAAAGGTTGCTGGTGTGTTTGTCAATCCAAAAGACATGACCAAAAATTCATAATGTCCATATCTGGTCCTGAATGCTGTCTTGGGGATAACACCAGCATTAATCTTCTGCTGATGGTAGCCTGACCGAAGATTAATCTTTGAGAACACTTTGGCACCTTGCAACTGATCGAACAGGTCATCGATCCGAGGCAATGGATACCAATTCTTGATTGTCAGTTTCTTCAGTTCTCGGTAGTCTATACACAAGTTAACGCTACCGTCCTTCTTTTTCACGAATAATACTGGCGCTCCCCATGGTGATATACTAGGGAGAATGTAACCCTTGTCCAGCAGTTCTTGTAGTTGTACTTTCAATTCCTTCAGTTCGGTGGGAGCCATTTGATAAGGTGCTTTCGATACTGGTGCAGCTCCAGGTATAAGATCTATAACAAACTCCGTGGCTCGATCGGGCGGTAATCTTGGTAATTCTTCTGGAAATACGTCTGGGAAGTCACCCATGACATCAATATCTTCCATTCGTGGTGCTTCTTTGGTAAGGTCAACCACAGATACTAAATATCCGACTGCTCCTTTCTCAAGGCACTTCTTAGCCTTTAGCGCCGAGAGTATGAGTTTTCGTTTACGGGGAAGTTTGGCTCTCAAAAAACTGAACTCTGCTCCTTCCTTGTCTTTAAATGTCAGCTTCTTTTCGGCACACAATAAGTTTGCAGAATGCAGAACTAACCAGTCCATTCCCAAGATGATGTCAAAGTCTGCCATCTCAAGTTGGATCAAGGTCGCATCCCAGGCCTTTTCACCAATAAGAACTGGACATGGTCCATAACCTTTTTCTAACTCCAATTCTAATCCCATAGGTGATCGTACAAGTAGTTTGTAGTTTAAGGATTTAAGGGGTAGATTTAACTTATTTCCAAACGTCACATATATAAAGGAATGAGTAGCTCTTGAATCAAAGAGTACTCTGGCGGGAATGCCATTAATCGGTACGATGTGATTTGTCTTGGTTTAGTCTACATACTCATACAATGTAATACAACTAACTAAAATGTAAGTCCTACCTGTGACCATATCAGGCGATGCAGCGGCATCCTCAGAAGTAACCGCCTAAACTCATCCTTGATGTAGCTGTTTTTTGGGCTTAGGACATTCCCTTGCTATATGTCCCACTTGGTTGCAGTTAAAACATTTTATCCCTTCAGTAATTGGCTTCTATTTCTGTTGAGCTATGGGAGTAGTCTTGGTTGCAGCGGTAAAGCCTTAAGCACGGAAGCGTTTGAATGTCTTGTTATTCCCTCCATTATAAGAATTTTCAGCTGGCCTTTTGATACCTCCATATTGCATGAAATAACTCTCCTTCTGGCTCGATTCTATAACTTGAGCAATTTGTGCCGCTTCATTATAAATTTTCTTTTCATGTCCCAGAACGTGCTCACGGATGCTTCCCCTAAGTCCCATGATGAACCTTCGGGTCTTTATGTTTTCCTCTTGTATACTAGTGGGTGCAAAGAAGAACAGCTCTTCATAACACTGTTGATACACATCCACGATCATCTTGCCCTGATATAAACTCAGGAACTCTCTTTCCATAGAATCTCTGAAATTTCTCGAAAAGTACTTCTCAAAGAACGCCTCTTTATAAATATCCCAATTCAGTTGGGCATGCTTTGTAAGTAAATACGTCTTGATAGACATCCACCAATGGTGTGCATCTCCTTTCAGCATAAAGGTGGCACATAACTCTTTTTCTTCTTCATTTAGTGTCATCATCATAAAGTTTCTTTCCATTTCGTCAACCCAGTATGCTGACCATAAAGGATCTGCTGGCTTGCCATTGAATTCTCTGGGCTTTAGTTTCAGAAAATGCTCCACCATTCTGGACTGGTCTAGTTGCTGCGGGACATATGCTCCATACATAGGTGGTTGGTAATGATATCCACCTTGAGCTATCTCAGGATTCGGTACTTGAGCCTGCATGATAGGAGTCTGAGGTGCGTGGGGTACTGTGTTACTCCCCCTGGTGCTATGCTTGCCTGTCCAACTGGCATTGGAGGTGTTTGTGCAGCTGGAAGAGTTATGCCTATGGCAGCTTGGATGGTTGCTTGTGCCTATTGCATCTGTTGCAGCTGTTGGGCCAAGTTCATTACGATTGTGGCCAAGTCTGTAGGTGGAGCTAGCAGATTGGTAGGATTTGCCTGCCCATTTATGATGGATGGTGCCGTGTTCATATTCCCTTGTGTTTCCAGTTGTGTCTGGTTATCTTCCCCCACAGGTGGTGGTGGTGGAATAGAGTTACGGCTATGTCTGGTTACTCTGCGTCCCGCCATTAATTAATCTGATAGTGGGATTGCCTGAAATCATTGAACACGAGAGACAATCATTAAATACTTCATTCTCATATTTTAAAACCACTAACAAATGCAAATTTCAAAATTTTCAGATCATTTTGTCGAAAATACTATATTTTCACTGCAGAGTTGATGGTGGGGGTCGATGGGTGTCCAACCCTCAGTAAGTGACCTTGGGAAATCACCCATTCTTCCCGAGAGCCGGGGTCGATGGAGGGGGGGGGTCAGAGAATGTCCGACCCAGGGTGCGACCCCGGATCTCTGTCAGATTCCCGAGAGCCGACGGTCGATGCAGGGGTCGATTGTTTTAATCGAATTTTTTGACCCCCTGACTAAAAATCTGATTTTTAAGTTCCGATTCAAAGTCCATTTCTCATTATTTCTTCTCCGCTTCGACTCAACTCGTCCCTCTGAGTTGCTACAGTGACAACTCCGTTCCGTTGGTGGTTTGCACTCCTTGTTTCATCGTGTACACCTCCGTTACAGGTATGTCTTCTACCTTTTTATGTTTTTAGGTTACTTTACCTAGGTTTTTGCTCATTAATCTCGTATTTTTCAAACTAAACTTTATCCAACCGTAAAAATTCAGTTTTTATTGGGACTTTTGTTGTTGGTGACTCGAAGAACGAAAGCCCTAAAAAATATTTGAGTTTCATCAGTTGGTTATCGAGAAACTCAAAATTTACACTTTTTGCCCTAATTTTGTCGAGATTTTAAAATTCTTGAAATTTCTTGCAATTCAATCTAATTAGTTGAAATTTTCGAATGTATGAGTCTCACAGGATAGTCTAGAATCTATGTAAGTCCTCCTGCCCACGCGTATGGCTGAAAAGTGAGGCTTTTGACTAATTTACGTCGTTATTATGTCGAAATTTTGGGTTTTTACTCTCTACTAATCCATTATTTGTTTTTCTTTCTTATTTGCAGTTACTATGGCTCATACCAAGGTACCCAGAGTTTGCGACTATCTTCGCTTCTGTTCCAATGAAGTCGAGGCACAGTATGCCCACTACGCTTGCAAGAAGGTAGAGGGCGGCCGCAAAGTGGACTTGGCTAGCTTAGCCTTGTTCAATGTGGAGGGGGCCTTTGGTGATATGGGCTGACTCCCTGTCATCACCTATGACGCGTTTACCCGTCCTGACTTGGTACACCATTTTTACTGTAATCTCCAGGTGGTGGGAGATTACAATGATGTTGAGAGGGGTGGTGAGCTTCGGATCACCAGCTATGTCAAGGGGGTTGATGTTTCATTTGATTATCGGTAGCTGGCTGACTTGTTGGGCATTTCCTATGCTGGCCCCTTGGTATTTTGTGCCCCTGTAGAGCCCCAGTTCTTTTCTCTACAGATGAGGGCTGAGATTGATAGCCAGCTCATTAGACCTGATTGCTGGCAGATGAAAGTGAATTGTCTGCGCTCAGATCCACGGGTATACTGCAAGATCATTCAGCATAACTTGATACCATAGAGTGGTCATTATGAGAGGGTCTCCCAGTTGACCCAGTATCTATTATACTGCATATGCACTAGGCAGCCCGTCTGCCTTCCCTACATCATCATGCGTACGATGATCTGTGCCACGTTGCCCAATCACACTGACAACCTTCCTTGGACGCATGATCACTAACTTGCTTACCCGACTGGGGGTTGATTTATTAGATGAGAAGATTCAGGAGAAATGCTTCTCATCGCCTCTGGATTGGGAGGCTATTTGCAAGATGGGCATGCGCGATGCCCAGGTCAGCGATGGTGTGCCCTCGCACTCGAGTGGAGATGGCTGACGTTGAGGCAGCAGCAGCAGTAGCCGCTGGTGTAGGGGTTCAGGGGGATGATGACGACCGGCTATACATGGATGTAGATGCCATACCTCCTCCATCACCTACTCATCCTACTGGAGCTGGTCCGTTTTCTTCAGCTGGTCCTTCGCATGCAGCTGGTCCTTCGTATTCTCCATCTGATGACATGATGAGGATATTGCACGATATACGAGAGGCTCAGCGTATGTCTGACCTGAGGTTGGGAGAGCTTAGGGATGCTCAGCGTGGACTCGGAGTAACTGTCCGACTTGATGTATTTCTTGATGTATTTCTTTTATCTTTCTTTTTGTACTTCGGAGTAACTGTCCGGACTGTGGACTGTACTCTACTTAAATTATATATATATACACATTTTTTCTTCCTTTTGGTTGTATATAAATTGGTTTCTCATTTAATAGATGCATTATTCTCTTTCAGTTTGTTCTCAAACAACACAGATGCTTATGGTGTGTTATTATTACATCTTATAAATTTTTATCCTATCTCAGTTCACAACCTTTTGTGGAAGTATACGGTTTCACAGATAACGCCTGAGATGCTCTGATACCAAGTTGTCACACCCCAATTCTGCACCATTCAGAACGGTGTGATGAACCGCTAATAAACCAACGGTTCAACCAGGATCTCTAATAGGCGGTATCCATTAAAAAATAAAACCATGCACATCTACAACCATAATCTGAATAAATACACAATAGCGGAAGTCTTATAGTAAATGAATTGAGAACTCTGAATGTAATAATCATAATTAAAATATCAAGTTATTGTTGTATCAACTGAGACATAAATAAATAAAATATCAATTACATCTTTTTATAAATTCAAATAAAATTCTAATAGAATAAGCATGAGTTGCACTCGCATGAGGGGTCATGCGTATCCTCCAAGTCTTCAGCTTCCATTGCAGCAATACGCACATACACCAGAATATTCATATAATCTTCAACTGTAGTACCTGCATCATCAACTAAAAATATTCGACGTCGAGAGGGTGAGCACACATCATGGCTCAGTGAGCAAACAAAATAATGCAACAACCATATGCATGCATTCAATTCATATCTTTGGTCTGATAAATAAGTTTGCAATGTGCTATAGAAAGGATAGGTGGCCAAAGGTCATGTTTAATGACGCCGCACCTCTATACACGAGTGTGTAAAGCCGCCCAAAGGTAACGCTTATTGTCGACCCACATGCACCCACCATGGACAATGTACACGCAAAGGTCACGTTTATTATTGTACCTGTTGCCCATACCAACACGTAAGCCCCTGCTGGCGAGGGCTCGCAAACTGGACTCGCAACTAACCAATCCTAATACCAATAAGTGTATCCAAGGCTTTACCTCAACATCCCTCAATACATCCATAGAGACAGGGCTAAAGCCCCCCGACAGAGTCAGAGACTACATGGTCCGAGACCACTTCCCCTCATACCCTATGACGTAATAGTTCTGCTAAGGTAATGGCGATACGACGATGTCAATGGACAAGTCTTGAGTTAGAGATAGAGCTAAAGTGCTGAGGCCCCGCTTATGACACCTCCCCCTGATACTCGCCCGCATCAAGCACACCAACCACACACATACATCCACATGCCTTTCCTATCATCATCATCATCATCATGTTATAAACAACAATTAAATATGCATGAATAGTAATAATAGAAATATTGGATGGGAAGTTGAATGCACATAACAATCATAAACGCATAAGATCAATCATGGCATTGGACTCAAGAGTAAAACAGTTTATTATTAACCAATTAGTTTAGGTCATGTTCCCTCACCTTTGCTTGATCGTAGGTCCTCTTTCAAGCTTTAAGAATCAACTATATATCCATATTATAACACTAGAAGACCTAATCAAGTTGATATAATTTAATTAGAATTAATTCTGATTTTAAAAAGCATGTTGTTAACTGGGGGTCGATGCCAGGGTCGGAGGTTCCATCGACCCTGGGTGCTACCACCCACAGTCTAGACTTCCAGAACACTGGGGGTTGATTGTTAGGGTCTGGTAGGGTCGATTGGCCATCGACCTCCCGTGCGATCCCCTATGGGTTTCGTCAAATTTTCATCCTTCAGTCCATTCCTTTGTATTTGGGGTCCTATGGCTTGCTTCTACAATCCATTCCACACATGTTCTATGGTCTAAAACCGTGGTTTATTCACCTATATGATTTTTATGATTTCCCCCATGGTTTTCCATGAAAACCTAACCATGGATAGATGATTTGGGTTTCTCCTAAATCATTCCCTCTTCACTATCCATTCTAAGATCTGTAGAATTACATGGAGATAGTACCCATACCTGAGAATTAGGCTTGTCTCTCTGAAGCCTTCTCTTTGATCTTCTTCTCCACTTTCCTTCTCTTCTCTTTCTCTTTTCCTTATCTTCTCTTTCTCTCAATCCAATTAGGGTTCTAAAAGGAATGAAAGATGCCTAGGGATGTCCTATTTATAGAGTAGAAACTCCAAAAATAAGTCCCATTGAGATTAGGAAAGAATCCCATTGAAATTTGGAAAGTTTCCAAATCACGGTTTCTGTCGACAGACTGGGGGTCGATGAGGGGGTCGGAGATCCCGTCGACCCCTGGTTCTAAAATGTCCGACCCCCGGTTAAAAACTCAAGGTCTGAATTTCTATCTTGGGGGGTCCGACCCTGCCTAGCTGGGTGTGTGACCCTCCCCCTATTTTTAGTATTTTTGGGTCAGTTTAATACCTAGGATCGCGATCTCCCTCACGGACCATGATGGGTAGACCTAGTTCAAGGTGGTAAGACCGGGTTAGTTTGATACGGGTCTTACACATGTGGTGGCGACAATGGTGTTTGATCCATTAGGTGGTTCTACAAATTCGTGTATAGAGGTGCGGCAGCCACCTATCCTTTCTATAGCACATTGCAAACTTATGAACCAGACCAAAGATATGAATTGAATGCATGGATATGTTTGTTGCATTGTTTTGTTTGCTCACTGAGCCGTGATGTATGCTCACCCTTTCGATGTCGAATATTTTAGTTGATGATGCAGGTACCATTGTAGAAGATTATATAAATGCTCCGATGTATGGACATGCGACGACGATGGACGCTGAAGTTGTGATGGAGTCGCATAATTCGTTGTGCGAGTGCAACTCTTGTGTTTTCGATTAGATTTTCATTTAAATTATTTAGACGATGTAATTGATTAAATTATTTTATTTTATGTCTTAGTATTTTTGAAGATAATTGAATATTTTATTTATGTTATCATCTTTAAACTCTCAGTTCATTTAATATATTAGACTTCCGCTATTGTTTATTTACTTTGATTATGGCTGTGGATGTGTATGGTTTAAGAAAATGGACACAGCCTATTCGAGATCCTGGTTGAACCATTGGTTTATTGACAGTTCATCACACCATTCTGAATAGTATTGAATTGGGGTGTGACAACTTGGTATTAGAGCCCTCAGGCCCTGTCTATTAAACCAGTATACTTCCACAAAAGTTCGTGAACTAAGTTAGGGTAAATTTAAAAGCTGTAATAATAACACACCATAAACACCTGTGTTGTTTGAGACAAAATTAAGAAAGAGAATAATGCACATATAAAAGGAGAAACATGTTTCATATACATCAAATAAAAAGCACGTTTATACATATCCAAATCAGAGTACAGTCCACAATCCGGACAGTTACTGTGCAGTACAAAGAAGGATAAAAGGAAAATATACATCATGGATCTGGCGGTGCTGGAGGAGGAGGTGCCTCGCGATCTCTGTCGTAATCCTCAGCATACACTCTAGTCAACCAGACTACCTGAGTCTGGGTCGTCTAGAGACTAGCTATCAACTCAGCCATCCACTGATCGAACGTACACTGAGCATCTAGGAGCTCGCCTACTCTCCCATCAGACGCACGCTGAGCATCTAGAAGCTCGCCTACTCTCCCATCAGTCACGCACTGAGCATATAGAAGCTCTCCTACTCTCAGATAATTTACGCACTGAGCCTCTCTAATCTCATGCAGTAGTCCCATCATATCATCAGAGGGTGGGCATGAAGGACCAGCCATGTGTGAAGGAGCCCGAGATGGACCAGCTCCTGTTGAATGTAGAGGTGATGGAGGAGGTATGGAGTCTACATCCATAAACATATGATCCTTATCCTCAGCCTCACCCCCATGGACCCTTGCTCATGCTGCTACTGCTGTCGCCGCGGTGTTTGCTACCTCTACTCGAGTACGAGGATGCACCAGAGCGTTCCTCTCATCATCACTGACCTGAGCATCCCGCATACCATCTTATAGATGGTCTCCCAGTCAAGATCCGATGAGAAGGTCTTCTCCTGAATCCTCTCATCTACTAAATCAACGTGTAGGCGGGTGAGTAGTGTAGTGATCAGACGTCTATAGGGTAGGTTTCCCAACTGACCAGGCAGCATAGTGTGGATCATCATCTGGATAATAATATAAGGAAGGCAGACATGCTTCCTGGTGCAAATACAGTAGAGGACATACTGAGTGAACTGGGAGATCCTCTTATAATGTCTACTCTGGAGTATCAGGTTGTGTTGGATAATTTTGTAGTACACCCGAGGCTCTGGACGTAGGTTGATCGCTTTCATATCCCAACGATCATCTTTGATGAGCTGACTATCAATCTCAGCACGCATCTCCAAGGATAGGAACTGGGGCTCCTTGGGAGCACAGTACACCAAAGGGCCGTCATTTGATATGCCTAAAAGATCAGCCAACTGCTGGCAGTTAAATGAAACCTCCACCCCTTTGACGTAGATAGTGATCCTGAGCTCCCTACCCCTCTCTGTGTCATTGCAATCCCCCATTACCTGGAGATTGCAATAGAACTACTTCACCAAATCAGGATGGTACAAGCCTCATAGGTGATCACAAGAAGCCAGCCCATGTCACCAAAAGCACCTTCCACGTTGAACAAGGCTAGACTAGCCAAATTCATACAGTGACCCCCTTCTACTTTCTTACGCTCATAGCGAGCATACTAAGCTTCTACTTCGTTGGATAATAAACGAATGGGGTCATGAGCCCTAGGAACCTTGGTACGAGCCATACTATCTGTCAAGACACAAAAAAACAAACAAGATATTAGCAATGGTGAAAAACTCAAAATTTTGACATTATAACGGCATGATTTGGTCAAAAGCCTCACTTTTCACCCAAACAATTGGGCAGGAGGACTTACATAGGTTCTAAACCATCCTGCAAAGCTCATACAGTTGGAAATTTAATCTAAAAAGATCGAATTTGAAGAAATTTCAATAAATTCAAAAAATCTCAAAAATTAGGTCAAAAATGGAAAAATTCAAGTTTCTCGATAACCAACCGATGAAACTCAAATATTTTTGAGGGCTTTCGTCCAATGGGTGACCAATAGAAAAAGCCCCCAATAAAAATTAAATTTTTACGATTAGAAAAAGTTTAATTCGAAGAAAATGATGTAAATGGATAAAAACCTAGTTTAGAAAGCTTAAGAATGGGAAACAGTAGAGAGCATACCTAAAGAGATGGAGTGGGAGTCGTGAACGGAAGAAACAATCACCAAACCCTAGGGGTCGATACTGTAGCAACTCAGGGGAAGCGAGTTGAGTTGAAAGAAAGGAGAAAGAATTGAAAATGAATCCAAAATCGAGTTTAAAAACCTAAGTTTGGATCGTAGGGTCACAGAATTCGACCAAAATGTGCGACCCTACGTCAGACCCTACCATCGACCCTAGGCTCTCGATGATCTGATAGAGAACCATGGGTCGGACCTAGGGTCGGACATAGACTGACCCTACCATTGACCCTAGGCTCTCGTTGATCTGACAGAGAACCATGGGTTGGACCTAGGGTCGGACATATACTGACCCTACGATCGACCCTAGGCTCTTGGTAAGCTGACAGGGTTTATTAGGGTCGCATACCCTAGGGTCGCATAGGGACCAACCCTACCATCTACCCTACGGTGGAAAATATAGTATTTTGTCAGAATGATCTAAAAAATTGGAAATTTATATTGATTAGTTAGATTTTTGACAGAACAACTTATATTGATTGCCTCACATGTGCTATGATTGTTTTTTCAGACACTACCACCACCAGAACAGGAAATGGCTGGGCGAAGGGTGATCAGACGAGGCCGTAACCCAATTCCAGCACCACCACCTGTGGAGGAAGACAACCATGTAAATCATGAAGTACAGGAGAATCTGAATATGGCACCGCCAATGGCTAGTGGCCAGGCAAATCCTATAAACTTACCAGCCCCACCTACAGATCTGACTACAGCGGTAATGAACTTGGCACAAGAGCTGCAGAAAATACAGCAGGTGCAAGCCAATATGTAGGTTGCTATAGGCATGGCTTTTCCAGCTGCACAAACGACACCTATGCCAATAGGACAAGTAGCACAGTACCGAGGGAAAGAAACATGGTACCTCACGCACCTCAAAGACCAGTCATGCAGGCTCAAGTGCAGAACCCTGAGGTAGCTCAAGGTAGTTACCAGTACCAACCACCTATGTATGGGGCCTATGCTCCATATCAGCTGGATCACTCCTGATTGATCGAGCATTTTCTAAAAATAAAGCCCAAAGAACATAATCATAAGCCAGTAGATCCTTTGTGGCCAGCACACTGGATCGATGAAATGGAAAGAAATTTCATGACGATGACGGTAAATGAGGATGAGAAAGTACTGTGTGCAACCTTCATGCTGAAAGGCGATGCACACAACTGGTGGAAGTCCACACGGACTTATCTGTTAACAAAGCACGCCCAATTGACCTGGGCTATCTATAAAGAGGCATTCTTTGATAAGTACTTCCCCAGAAGTTTCAGAGATTCTATGGAGAGAGAGTTCTTGAATCTATATCAAGGCCAGATGACTGTGGATGCATACCAATAGCGTTACGAAGAGCTGTTTTTCTTTGCACCCACCAGCATGCAGGAGAAAAACACAAAGACTCGAAGGTTCGTCATGGGACTCAGGGGAAGCATCCGTGAGCATGTTCTGGGATTAGGAAAGAAGGTCTACAACGAAGCCGTACAAATTGCTCGAGTAATAGAGTCAAGCCAGAAGGAGAGCTACTTTGCTCAAAATAGGGGTATTAAAAGGCCAAACGGAAATTCATATAACGGAGGGAATACAAGGACATTTAAACTCTTCCGTACTCAAGGCTTCAATGCTGCAGCCAAGACTACCCCAGCAGCTCAACCACAACAAAAGCAGAACAATGAAGGAGTAAAATGCTTTAACTGCAACATAGTAGGACATAATTCAAGGGAGTGTCCTAAACTCAGAAAGCAGCTATAGCAAGGAAAGATTTATGCTGTTACATCTGAGGATGCTGCCGCATCGCCCAATGTGGTCACATGTAAGACTTGAACCTTTCATTTGTGTTACATTGTGTGAGCATGTAGACTAAAACTAAAACAAATCACAGGTATCGTACCTATTAATGGCATACCCACTAGAGTACTCTTTGATTCTAGAGCTACTTATTCTTTTATATCTGTGTCATTTGGAATGAAGCTGAATCTACCCCACAAATCTTTAAACTGCAAACTGCTTGTACGATCGCCGATGGGATTAGAAGTGGAATTAAAAAAAGGTTATGGATCATGTGTCACACCCCAATTCTACACCATTCAGAACGGTGTGATGAACCGCATACAAACCAACGGTTCAACCAGGATCTCTAAAAGGCTATATCCGTTAAAAATAAAACCATACACATTCACAACCATAATCAGAATAAATACACAATAGTGGAAGTCTTATAGTAAATGAATTGAGAACTCTAACTGTAGTAATCATAATTAAAATATCAAGTTATTATTGTATCAACTGACACATAAATAAAAAAATATCAATTACATTCCTTTAATAATTCAAATAAAAAATCTAATCGAATACGCATGAGTTGCACTCGCATGAGGAGTCATGCGTATCCACTAAGTCTTCGACTTCCATTGTAGCAACACACGTGTATACCGGAGCACTCATATATTCTTCAACAGTGGTACCTGCATCATCAACTAAAAATATTCGACGTCGAGAGGGTGAGCACACATCATGGCTCAGTGAGCAAACAAAGTAATGCAACAAACATATGCATGCATTCAATTCATATCTTTGGTCTGGTAAATAAGTTTGCAATGTGCTATAGAAAGGATAGGTGACCAAAGTTTACGTTTATTGACGCCGCACCTCTATACACGAGTGTGTGAAGCCGCCCAAAGGTAACATTTCTTGTCATCCCACACGCACCCACCATAGACAATCTACACGCAAAGGTTATATTTATTTCTGTACCAGTTTCCCATACCAACACGTAAGCCCCTGCTGGCGAGGGCTCGCAAACTGGGCTCGCAACTAACCAGTCCTAATGTCAATCAGTGTATCCAAGGCCTCACCCCAGCATCCCTTAATACTTCCATAGAGATAGGGCTAAGGCCCCCCGACAGAGTCAAAGACTACATGGTCCGAGACCACCTCCCCTCATACAATACGACGTAATAGTTCTGCTAAGGTAATGGCGATACGATGATGTCAGTGGACAAGACTTGAGTTAGAGATAGAGCTAGAGTCTGAGGCCCGACCTATGACACCCCCCTGATACTCGCTCGCATCAAGCACACTAACCACACACATACATCCACATGCCTATTCCTATCATCATCATCATCATCATCATCATGTTATAAACAATAATTTAAATATGCATGAACAGTAATAATAGAAATATTGGATGACATGATGAATGCACATAATAAGCATACACGCATGGAATCAATCATGGCATTGGACTCAAGAATAAAATAGTTTATTATTAACCAATTAGTTTAGGTCTTGTTCCCTCACCTTTGCTTGATTGTAGATCCTCTTTCAAGCTTTAAGAATCAACTAAATATCAATATTATATCACTAGAAGACTTAATCAAGTCAATAGAATTTAATTAGAATTAATTCTAATTTTAAAAAGCATGTTGTTAACTGGGGGTCGATGCCAGGGTCGAAGGTTCCATCGACCCTGGGTGCTACCACCGAGATTCTGGACTTCCCGAACATTAGGGGTCGATTGTTAGGGTCTTGTAGGGTCAATTGGCCATCGACCCCCCGTGCGACCCCCTGTGAGTTTAGTCAAATTTTCATCCTAGAGTCCATTCCTTCGTTTTTGGGGTCCTATGGCTTGCTTCTACAATCCATTCCACACATGTTCTATGGTCTAGAACCATAGTTCATTCACCTATATGGTTTTTATGATCTCCCCCATGGTTTTTCATGAAAACCTAACCATGGGTGAATGATTTGGGTTTCTCCTAGATCATATCCTCTTCACTACCTATTCTAAGGTCTGTAGAATTACATGGAGATAGTATCCATACCTGAAAATTAGGCTTGTTTCTCTGAAGCCTTCTCTTTGATCTTCTTTTCCACTTTCCTTCTCTTCTCTTTCTCTTCTCCTTCTCTTCTCTTTCTCTCAATCCAATTAGGGTTTTAAAAGGAGTGAAAGAGGATTAGGAACGTCCTATTTATGGAGTAAAAACTCTCAAAATTAGTCCCATTGAGAATAGGAAAGAATCCCATTGAAATTTGGAAAGTTCCCAATTCACGGGTTCTGTCGGCAGACTGGGGGTTGATGAGGGGGTCGGAGATCCCGTCGACCCCTGGTTCTAAAATGTTCGACCCCTGGTTAAAAACTCAGGGCCTGACTTTTGTACTCGGGGTTCCGACCCTACCTTGCTGGGTATGCGACCCTCCCCCTTATTTTAGTGTTTTTGGGTCAGTTTAATACCTAGGATCGTGATCTCCCTCATGCACTTGATCCATTTGGCTCGACCATGATGGGTAAACCTGGTTCAAGGTGGTAAGACCGGGTTAGTTCGATACGGGTCTTACAACTCTCCCCTTCCTATAAAAATTTCATCTTCAAAATTGTACATACCTTTCGAGTCAAATAAATTAGGATATTGCTTTCGCATAGCATTCTCTTCTTCCCATGTGATTTCTTCCATATCTCTACTTTTCCAGGTGACCTTAACATAATAGATATCACGGTTGCGTAGTCGTTGAACCTTCCGGCTAGTGATTTCAGTTGGTGCTACTTCAAATGTCAAATCTTCAGTCAAATCAAGTAAGCCTATTGTCAAAACGTACGTTGGATCCTTGACATACATCTTCAATAAAAAAATATGAAATACGTCATGCACATTTGACATAGATGGTGGTAGTGCTAACTGGTAAGTCACTTTTTCACGTTTGGCTAGAATCTCATATGGCCCAACATATCTTGGACTTAGTTTCCCTTTCTGTCCGAACTGTTTCAATCCTCGCATAGGCAATACTTTTAAGAATACTTTATCACCCATGACGAACTCAAGGTCTCGGCGTCGGGTATCGGCATATTGTTACTGACGATTCTGAGCTGTTCTCACTCTTTCTTTGATAATGTCGACCACTCGATAAGTCTCTTCAACAAATTTTGGTCCAACAATACTACGTTCCCCAACTTCATTCCAAAACAAAGGAGTTCGACACTTTCTGCCATACAGTTCTTCATAGGGTGACATCTGTATAGTAGCCTGATAGCTATTATTATAAGCGAACTCAACCAATGGTAACTTTTCATCCCATGATCCTTTAAAATCAATTACACATGCTCGAAGCATATCTTCTAGAATCTGAATTGTACGCTCTGACTCTCCATCTGTCTGTGGGTGGAATGCATTACTAAACTTCAATGTTGTACCTATAGCCTTTTGCAATCCTTCCCAAAACTTTAAAGTAAATCATGGATCTCTATCGGACACAATGCTTTCAGGTACACCGTGTAATCGCACAATGTTATCCACATACAGGTTAGCTAACCTCTCTAGTGTATACTGAGGTCGTATAGGTATAAAGCGAGCTATTTTAGTCAGGCGATCTACAATCACCCAAACTACGTCAACTACTCGAGGAGCCAATGGTAATCCTGTGACAAAGTCCATAGTGATGCAGTCCCATTTCCATGCTGGTT
Organism: Protea cynaroides; assembly: GCA_028583415.1. NCBI lineage: Eukaryota > Viridiplantae > Streptophyta > Magnoliopsida > Proteales > Proteaceae > Protea > Protea cynaroides. Next base: position 25,566,637 of record CM053265.1, on the reverse strand, counting down.
CCGATAACGGCTGTAACAGTCCTACCGGTCTTTGTCGTTCAGCCTTTACTTTCTGATAATTTAGGCATTGAGACACGTACTTAGCTACATCTGCTTTCATTCCTCTCCACCAATATAATTTCTTTAGATCATGATACATTTTTGTACTTTCAGGATGTATCGAATAGATGGTGGTATGGGCTTTTTTCATCAATCGGTGTCTAATGTCCAAGCTTTCTGTTTCGGGTACACATATTCTTCCTTTGTACTTCAGTACCTTTTCTTCGTCCAAGGTGAACACAAGGTTAGTCCTACCTTTTTCGATGTCCTCCTGTACCATTCATAGGTAAGGGTCTGATTCGATAGCTGTCTTTGCTTCATCAACTATATCCGGTATAATCTTCAATGCGGTGAACATATAGAAAAACCGATGAATAAACCCTTGGTTGGCTGATCCATCTGGTGCATCTATCACAAACTACTCATTACCGTGCTTGAATACCTTCCTGGTAGTACAGATTGTGGCAGTTGTGCTAACCTCTCCCTGAGATTTTATCATTGCCTTTCTACTCAACGCATCGGCTACTACATTAACTTTCCCCCATGGTTTCCCGGTAGAACCCCATTTCGGGATGATATTGGATATCACAATCATAGTCTTTCAATAGTTCCATCCATCTTCTTTATCTCATATTCAACTCCTTCTGATTAAAAGATAAGTAAGACTTTTATAGTCTGATTTAATCTGAAATTTCTCTCCGTAGAGATAATGTCTCCATATTTCGACAGTATGTACTACTGCCGCTAGTTCCAAATCATGAGTGGGATAGTTCTTCTCATGTGTCTTCAGTTGTCTTGAGGCATATGTAATTACTTGTTCTCCATGCATAAGTACACATCCTAATCCCAGTCTTGACGCATCGGTGTACAAGATAAATGGTTGTCCTGGAATCGGGATGGTCAAGATTGGAGCAGTTATCAATCTAGCCTTCAAGGTTTGGAAACTCTTCTCGCATTTATCTATCCAGGAAAACTTCTTGCCCTTCTTAGTCAAACTGGTAAGCAGTAAGACAATTCAGGAATAGTCTTCCATAAATCGTCGATAATATCTAGCTAGACCCAGAAAACATGTAATTTCTGCAACGCTTTTCGGTGCTTCCCACTTTACAATAGCCTCGATCTTGCTGGGATCGACTTTAATTCCTTCAGCGGATACTACATGGCCTAGGAATGCGACTTCCTTCAGCCAAAACTCACACTTTGTAAATTTGCGTAGAGCTTTTCTTTCCGTAGTAGCTGCAGAGCGACGTTTAGGTTCTTAATATGAGTTTCCTCATCTTTAGAGTAGACTAATATATCATCAATGAATACAATAACCGACGTATCCAACATGTCATGGAAAACCCGGTTCATAAGTTCCATAAAGGTTACTGGTGCGTTTGTCAATCCAAAATACATGACCAAAAATTCATAATGTCCATATCTGGTCCTGAATGCTGTCTTGGGGATAACACCATCATTAATATTCTGCTGATGGTAGCCTGACCGAAGATTAATCTTTAAGAACACTTTGGCACCTTGCAACTGATCGAACAGGTCATCGATCCGAGGCAATGGATACCAATTCTTGATTGTCAGTTTCTTCAGTTCTCGGTAGTCTATACACAAGTTAACGCTACCGTCCTTCTTTTTCACGAATAATACTGGCGCTCCCCATGGTGATATACTAGGGAGAATGTAACCCTTGTCCAGCAGTTCTTGTAGTTGTACTTTCAATTCCTTCAGTTCGGTGGGAGCCATTTGATAAGGTGCTTTCGATACTGGTGCAGCTCCAGGTATAAGATCTATAACAAACTCCGTGGCTCGATCGGGCGGTAATCTTGGTAATTCTTCAGGAAATACGTTTGGATAGTCACGCACGACATCCATATCTTCCATTCGTGGTGCTTCCATGGTAAGGTCGACCACAGATACTAAATACCCGACTGCTCCTTTCTCAAGGCACTTCTTAGCCTTTAGCGCCGAGAGTATGAGCTTTCGTTTACGGGGAAGTTTGGTTCCCAAAAAACTGAACTCTGCACCTTCTTTGTCTTTAAATGTCAGCTTCTTTTCGGCACACAACAGGTTTGCATAATGCCGAACTAACCAGTCTATTCCCAAGATGACGTCAAAGTCTGCCATCTCAAGTTGGATCAAGGTTGCATCCAAGGTCTTTTCATCAATAAGAACTGGACATGGTCCATAACATTTTTCTAACTCCACTTCTAATCCCATAGGTGATCTTATAAGTAGTTCGCAGTCTAAGGATTTAAGGGGTAGATTTAACTTATTTCCAAATGTCACAGATATAAAGGAATGAGTAGCTCCTGAATCAAAGAGTACTCTGGCTGGAATGCCATTAATAGGTACGATACCTATGATTTGTTTTGGTTTAGTCTACATGCTCATACAATGTAATACAACTAGCTAAAAATTTAAGTCATACCTGTGACCACATCAGGCAATGCGACAACATCCTCCGATGTAACCGCGTAAACTCGTCCTTGGTATAGCTGTTTCTTGGGCTTAGGACATTCCCTTGCTATATGTCCCACTTGGTTACAGTTAAAATATTTTATCCCTTCAGTAATTGGCTTTTGTTGCTATTGAGCTACGGGAATAGTCTTGGTTGCAGCTATAAGACCCGTACGCCAAGAACCCGGCCTAACCTTACATTTCGTGTCGTGAACCGTCTACATATCATGGTCGAGCCATGTGGACCAAGTGCGTGAAGAAACCCAAGACCCAATATGAAAATTTACCCAAAAACAGTTAAAATGAGGGTAGGGTTGCATGTTTTAACAGGCAGGTCCGACCCTCCCATCGACCCTCCCATCGACCCGTGACCAGGGGTCGCAGGGTCTATGAATTGTCCGACCCTCCCATCGACCCTCGGTATTCAGAAAAAACAGCACGAACCGAAAATTAAGAAACTTTCCTAATTTCGATTGGAACCTTTCCTAAACTTAATGGGACTTATTTTGGGAGGTTTTACTCTATAAATAGGACGTCCCTAAGCCTCTTTTACTCCTTTTACAACCCTAATTGAATTGAGAGAAAGAGAAGAGAAGGAAGAAAAGAAGAAGAGAAGCAAGGAAGAGAAGAAAGCAAAAAGAAGAAGAGTTGCAGAGAAGGAGTATTCTTCTCAGGTATGGATACTAATTCCATGAGTTTCTACAGACCTTAGGTTAGGTAATGAAGAGAGTATGATCTCGGAGAACCCAAACCATCAACCTATGGTTAGGTTTCCATGGAAAACCATGGGAGAATACATAAAAGCTATATAGGTGGATGATTCATGTATGTTGAGTGGACTGTAGGATCAAGCCATAGGACCCCAAACACGAAGAATGGACTAAAAGGAGGAAAATTGACCAAAACCCACAGGGGGTCGCACAGAGGGTCGATGACCATCCTACCCTATGTGACCTGAGTATCGACCCTCAGGGTTCTGAAAGTCCAGATTTGGGGAGGGTCGATCATGACTCTGACCCTACCTCTGACCCTCAGCTAACAACATGGTTTTTAAATTCGGAATTAATTGTAATTAAATTCAATCGACTTTGTTAGGTCTTCTAGCAATATAATAACATTATAAAGGTGATTCTAAATCTTGGAAGAGGATCTATTAACAAGCTAAGGTGAGGGAACAAGACCTAAACTAATTGGTTAATAACAAACTGTTTTTATTTTATGAGTCCAATACCATGATTGTGATATGCGTGTATGCTTGTAATGTGCATTCAACATGTCATCCAATATTTCTATTATTACTGTTCATGCATATTTAAATTTATTGATTATAACATGATGTTGATGATGGTAGGAATAGGCATGTGAGTGTTTGTGTTTGGCTGGTGTACATGGTGCGGGTAGGGATGGTATCAATTGGTACTTCGATGTCGTTCTCATCGGTGTATATTGTGCCATGGTCTATTCAAGTCATGTCCACTAAGCAAGTGTTAGTGTGCTTGATGCGAGTGGAGCATCAGGGGGAGGACATGACATTGTGGTTCAGCCTGGTCACCAGACTCTAGCTCTATCTCTACTCAAGTCTTGTCCACTAACATCGTCGTATCGCCATTACTTTAGTAGAACTAATATGTCGTAGGGCATCAGGGGGGACGTGGCATTGTGGTTCAGCCTAGTCACAGACCCTAGCTCTGTCTCTATGGATGTATTGAGGGATGATGGGGTGAGGCCTTGGATACATTGTTTGATATTAGGGTTGGTTAGCTGCGAGCCCAGTTTGCAAGCCCTCGCCAACAGGGGCTTATGTGTTGGTATGGGAAACTGGTACAGCCATGCCGTTTTCATGGGGTGTATATTGTCCATGGTGGGTGCATGTGGGGCGACAATGCCATTTTCATTGGGCGTTTCCACACACTCGTGTATAGAGGTGCGGTGGCCACCTATCCTTTCTATAGCACATTGCAAACTTTAAACCAGACCAAAGATATGAATTGATTGCATGCATATGTATTGTTGCATTGTTTTGTTTGCTCACTGAGCCGTGATGTGTGCTCACCCTTTTGAATTCGAATACTTTTAGTTGATGATGCAGGTACCACCGTTGAAGATTATATGAACGCTCCTGTGTACGGGCATGTGGCGACAATGGATGCTGAAGACTTAGTGGATATGCATGACTCCTCATGCGAGTGCAACTCATGCGTATTCGATTAGATTTTGTTTAATTTTATTAAAGACATGTAATTGATATTTATTTAATTATGTCTCAGTTGATTTATCAATAATTTGATATTTATTTATGGTTATCACAGTTAGATTCTCAGTTCATTTACTATAAGATTTCCGCTATTTACCATATTACCTCTGATTAATGTGGAATGTGTTTTGGTTTATCATATGTGGGATAGCCTATTGTGAGATCCTGGTTGAACTGTTGGTTTATTGACGGTTCATCACACCGTTCCGAATGGTGCGGAATTTGGGGTGTAACAGCACCGGTAAAGCCTCGAGCTCGGAAGGATTTGAATGTCTTGTTATTCCCTTTGTTATAAGAATTTCCAGCTGGCCTTTTTATACCTCTGTTTTGCATGAAATAACTCTCCTTCTGGCTCGATTCTATAACTTGAGCAATTTGTGCCGCTTCATTATAGATTTTCTTTTCATGTCCCAGAAAGTGCTCGCAGATGCTTCCCCTAAGTCCCATGACGAACCTTCGGGTCTTTGTATTTTCCTCTTGCATATTAGTGGGTGCAAAGAAGAACAGCTCTTCATAACGCTGTTGATACGCATCCACGGTGATCTGCCCCTGATATAAACTCAGGAACTCTCTTTCCATAGAATCTCTGAAACTTCTCGGAAAGTACTTCTGAAAGAACGCCTCTTTATAAATATCCCAAGTCAGTTGGGCGTGCTTTGTAAGTAAATATGTCCTAGTAGAGCTCCACCAATGGTGTGCATCTCCTTTCAGCATAAAGGTGGCACACAACACTTTTTCTTCTTCATTTAATGTCATCATCATAAAGTTTCTTTCCATTTCGTCAACCCAATGTGTCGGCCATAAAGGATCTGCTGGCTTGCCATTAAATTCTCTGGGCTTCAGTTTCAGAAAATGCTCCACCAGTCTGGAGTGGTCTAGTTGCTGTGGGACATATGCTCCATACATAGGTGGTTGGTATTGATATCCACCTTGAGCTATTTTAGGATTTTGTACTTGAGCCTGCATGATAGGAGTCTGAGGTGCGTGGGGTACTGTGTTACTTTCCCCTGGTGCTGTGCTTGCCTGTCCTGCTAGCATTGGAAGTGTCTGTGCAGCTGGAAGATTTATGCCTATGGCAGCTTATATAGTAGCTTGTGCCTGTTGAATTTGCTGCAGCTGTTGGGCCAAGTTTGTTACGACTGTGGCCAAGTCTGTAGGTGGAGCTAGCAGATTAGTAGGATTTGTCTGCCCATTTATGATGGACGGTGCCGTGTTTGTGTTCCCCTGTGTTTCCAAGTGTGTCTGGTTATCTTTCCCCACAGGTGGTGGTGGTGGAATAGAGTTATGACTCTGTCTGGTTACTCTGCGTCCCGCCATTAATTAATCTGATAGTGGGATGGCTTGAAATCATTGAACACGAGAGACAATAATTAAATACTTCATTCTCATATTTCAAAACCATTAACAATTGCAAATTTCAAAAATTTTCAGATCATTCTGTCGAAAATGCTGTGTTTTCATTGCAGGGTCGATGGTGGGGGTCGATGGGTGTCCGACCCTCAGTATGCGACCTGGGAAATCACCCATTCTTCCCGAGAGCCGGGGGTCGATGGGGGGGTCGGAGTATGTCCGACCCAGGGTGCGACCCCTGGTTCTCTGTTAGATTCCCGAGAGCTGAGGGTCGATGCGGGGGTCGATGGGTGGGTTGATTGTTTTAATCGAATTTTTCGACCCCCGGACTAAAAATCAAAATTTTAAGTTTCGATTCAAGTCCATTTCCCATTCTTTCTTCTCCGCTTCGACTCGTTCGTCCCTCTGAGTTGCTACAGTGACAACTCCGGTCCGTTGGTGGTTTGCACTCCTTGTTTCGTTGTCTACATCTCCACTATAGGTATGTCTTCTACGTTTTCATGTTTTTAGGTTTCTTTACCTAGGTTTTTGCTCGTATATCTAGTATTTTTTAAATTAAACTTTTTTCAACTGTAAAAATTCAATTTTTATTGGGGGCTTTTGTTGTTGGTGTCTCGAGGAACAAAATCCCTCAAAAATATTTGAGTTTCATCGGTTGGTTATCGAGAAACTTGAAATTTACACTTTTTGCCCTAATTTTATCGAGATTTTAAATTTCTTCAAATTTCTTGCAATTCAATCTAATTAGTTGAAATTTCTGGATGTATGAGTCTCACAGGATAGTCTAAAATCTATGTAAGTCCTCCTGCCCACGCGTATGGGTGAAAAGTGAGGCTTTTGACCAATTTACGTCGTTATTATGTCAAAATTTTGGGTTTTTACTCTCTACTAAGCGATTATCTATTTTTCTTTCTTAATTACAGATACTATGGCTCGTACCAAGGTACCTAGTGTTCGCGACCGTCTTCACTTCCGTTCCACTGAAGTCGAGACTCAGTATGCCCGCTACGCTCACAAGAAAGTAGAGGGAGGCCGCAAAGTGAACTTGGCTAGCTTGGCCTTGTTCAACGTAGAGAGGGCTTTTGGTAATATGGGCTGGCTCCCTGTCATCACCTATGACGCCTGTACCCGTCCTGACTTGGTACGCCAGTTCTATTGTAATCTCCAGGTGGTGAGAGATTACAATGATGTTGAGAGGGCTGGTGAGCTTTGGATCACCAGCTACATCAAGGGGTTTGATGTTTCATTCGATTATCGGCAGCTGGCCGACTTGTTGGGCATTTCCTATGATGGCCCCTTGGTATTCTGTGCCCCTGGAGAGCCCCAATTCTTTTCTTTTACAGATGAGGGCTGAGATAGATCGTCAGCTCATCAGACCTGATCGCTGGAAGATAAAAGCGAGTTATCTGCGTTCAGATCCACGGGTATACTGCAAGATCATTCAGCATAACCTGATACCGCAGAGTGGTCATTACGAGAGGGTCTCCCAGTTGACCAAGTATCTATTGTACTGCATATGCACTAGGCAGCCCGTCTGCCTTCCCTATATCATCATGCGGACGATGATCAGTGCCACGTTGCCCAGTCACATTGGCAACCTTCTTTATGGACGCATGATCACTACCTTGCTTACCCGCCTGGGGGTTGATTTGTTGGATGAGAAGATTCAGGAGAAGTCCTTCTCATCGCCTCTAGATTGGGAGGCTATTTGGAAGATGGGCATGCGGGATCCCTAGGTCAGCGATGAGGAGAGGAACGCGATGGTGCACCCTCGCACTCAAGTGGAGATGGCTGACGCTGAGGCAACAGCAGTAGCCGCTGGAGTAGGGGTTCACGGGGATGATGACGATTGACTATACATGGATGTAGATGCCATACCTCCTCCATCACCTACTCATGCTATAGGAGCTGGTCCGTCTTCTTCAGCTGGTCCTTCGCATGCAGTTGGTCCTTCATATGCTCCTTTTGATGACAAGATGAGGATCTTGCACGAGATACAAGAGGCTCAACATATGTCTAACTTGAGGATGGGAGAGCTTCTAGAGGCTCAGCGCTTGTCCGATCAGTGGGTGGGAGAGCTTCTGGTTGCTCAGCGTGTGTTGGACCAGCGGGTGGGAGAGCTTCTAGCTGCTCAACATATGTCGAGATCAGCGGATGGGAGAGCTTAGGGATGCTCAGCGTGTGACTGACCAGTGGGTGGCTGATCTCACAGCTAGTCTCCAGACGACCCAGACTCAGATAGCTTGGTTGACTAGAGTCTACGCTGAGGACTATGATAGAGACCGTGAGGCACCGCCTCCCCCATCACCTCCAGCTTCTTGATGTATTTCTTTTATCTTTCTTTTTGTACTTCGGAGTAACTGTCCGGACTGTGGACTGTACTCTGCTTAAATCATATATATATATAAACAATTGTTCTTCATTTTGGTTGTATATAAATTGGTTTCTCATTTAATAGATGCATTATTCTCTTTCAGTTTGGTCTCAAACAACACATATGCTTATCGTGTGTTATTATTACATCTTTTAAATTTTTATCCTATCTCAGTTCATGACCTTTTGTGGAAGTATACGGTTTCACAGACAAGGCTTGAGATGCTCTGATACCAAGTTGTCATACCCCAATTCTACACCATTCAGAACGGTCTGATGAACCGCTCACAAACCAACGGTTCAACCAGGATCTCTAATAGGCTATATCCGTTAAAAATAAAATCATGCACATTCACAACCATAATCAGAATAAATACACAATAGCAGAAGTCTTATAGTAAATGAACTGAGAACTCTAACTGTAATAATCATAATTAAAATATGAAGTTATTGTTATATCAACTGGGACATAAATAATAAAATATCAATTACATTCCTTTAATAATTCAATTGAAAAAGCTAATCGAATACGCATGAGTTGCACTCGCATGAGGAGTCATGCGTATCCACTAAGTCTTCGGCTTCCATTGCAGCAACACACGTGTATACCGGAGCACTCATATATTCTTCAACAGTGGTACCTGCATCATCAACTAAAAATATTCGACGTCGAGAGGGTGACCACACATCATGGCTCAGTGAGCAAATAAAATAATGCAACAAACATATGCATGCATTCAATTCATATCTTTGGTCTGGTAAATAAGTTTGCAATGTGCTATAGAAAGGATAGGTGGCCAAAGGTTACGTTTATTGAAGCCGCACCTCTATACACGAGTGTGTGAAGCCGCCCAAAGGTAACATTTCTTGTCGTTCCACACGCACCCACCATAGACAATGTACACGCAAATGTTACATTTATTGCTGTACCAGTTGCCCATACCAACACCTAAGCCCCTGCTGGCGAGGGCTCGCAAACTAGGCTCGCAACTAACCAGTCCTAATGTCAATCAGTGTATCCAAGGCCTCACCCCAGCATCCCTTAATACGTCCATAGAGATAGGGCTAAGGCCCCCCGGCAGAGTCAAAGACTACACGGTCCGAGACCACCTCCCCTCATACAATACGACGTAATAGTTCTGCTAAGGTAATGGCGATACGATGATGTCAGTGGACAAGACTTGAGTTAGAGATAGAGCTAGAGTCTGAGGCCCGACCTATGACACCCCCCGATACTCGCTCGCATCAAGCACACCAACCACACACATACATCCACATGCCTATTCCTATCATCATCATCATCATCATCATCATGTTGTAAACAATAATTTAAATATGCATGAACAGTAATAATAGAAATATTGGATGACATGTTGAATGCAACATAACAAACATACACGCATGGAATCAATCATGGCATTGGACTCAAGAATAAAATAGTTTATTATTAACCAATTAGTTTAGGTCTTGTTCCCTCACCTTTGCTTGATCGTAGATCCTCTTTCAAGCTTTAAGAATCAACTAAATATCAATATTATATCACTAGAAAACTTAATCAAGTCGATAGAATTTAATTAGAATTAATTCTGATTTTAAAAAGCATGCTGTTAACTGGGGGTCGATGCCAGGGTCGGAGATTCCATCGACCCTGGGTGCTACCACCCAGATTCTGGACTTCTCGAACACTGGGGGTCGATTGTTTGGGTCTGGTAGGGTCGATTGGCCATCGACCCCCGTGCGACCCCCTGTGGGTTTAGTCAAATTTTAATCCTACACTCCATTCCTTCGTGTTTGGGGTCCTATGGCTTGCTTCTACAATCCATCCCACACATGTTCTATGGTCTAGAACCGTAGTTCATTCACCTATATGGTTTTTATGATCTTTCCCATGGTTTTTCATGAAAACCTAACCATGGGTGGATGATTTGGGTTTCTCCTAGATCATATCCTCTTCACTATGTATTCTAAGGTCTGTAGATTTACATGGAGATAGTATCCATACCTGAGAATTAGGCTTGTTTCTCTGAAGCCTTCTCTTTGATCTTCTTCTCTACTTTCCTCCTTTTCTCTTTCTCTTCTCCTTCTCTTCTCTTTATCTCAATCCAATTAGGGTTCTAAAAGGAGTGAAAGAGGCTTAGGAATGTCCTATTTATAAAGTAAAACTCCCAAAATAAGTCCCATTGAGATTAGGAAAGAATCCAATTGAAATTTAGAAAGTTCCCAATTCACAGTTTCAGTCGGCAGACTGGGGGTCGATGAGGGGGTCAGAGATCCCGTCGACCCCTGGTTCTAAAATGTCCAACCCCCGATTAAAAAATCAGGGTCTGACTTTTGTACTGGGGGGTCCGACCCTGCCTTGCTGGGTATGCGACCCTCCCCCTTATTTTAGTATTTTTAGGTCAGTTTAATACCTGGGATCGTGATCTCCCTCACACACTTAATCCATTTGGCTTGACCATGATGGGTAGACTTGGTTCAAGGTGGTAAGACTGGGTTAGTTCGATACGTGTCTTACACCATGTGCAGTTCTTATTGACGAGAAGACTTTGGATGCAACCTTGATTCAACTTGAGATGGCAGACTTTGACATCATCTTGGGAATGAACTGGTTAGCTCGACATTCTACAAACATATTATGTGTAGAAAAGAAGCTGACATTTAAAGACAAGGACGGAGTAGAGTTTAGTTTTGTGGGAACCAAACTTCCCCGTAAACGAAAACTCATCCTCTCTGCATTAAAGGCTAGGAAATGCTTCGAGAAAGGAGGAGTTGGGTATCTAGTATCAGTAGTCGACCTCACCAAGGAAGCACCACAAATGAATAATATTGATGTTGTGAGTGACTTTCCAAATGTATTTCCTGAAGAACTACCAGGACTACCACCCGATCGAGCGACAGAGTTCATTATAGATCTGATACCCGGAGCCACACCAGTATCTATAGCTCCCTATAGAATGGCTCCTACTGAATTGAAGGAATTAAAAGTACAGTTACAAGAATTTCTGGACAAGGGTTATATCAGACCTAGCATATCACCATGGGGAGTGCCAGTATTATTTGTAAAGAAGAAGGACGATAGTGTTCGACTGTGTATAGACTATCGGGAATTAAATAAGCTGACGATCAAGAATCGGTACCCATTGCCTCAGATCGATGACTTGTTCGATCAGTTGCAAGGTGCCAAAGTGTTCACCAAGATAGATTTGTGGTCAGGTTACCATCAGTTGAAGATTAAGGACAGTGATATTCCAAAGACAGCATTCAGGACAAGATATGAACATCATGAATTTTTAGTTATCTTTTGGATTAACTAATGCACCCGTAACTGTTATGGAACTCATGAATCAGGTATTCCATGATATGTTGGATACGTCAGTCATTGTGTTTATTGATAATATATTGGTCTACTCCAAGGACAAGGAAACTCATGTCATGAATTTAAGAGCCGCTCTACAGCGATTAAGGAAAGAGAAGCTTTATGCCAAATTTACAATGTGTGAGTTTTGGTTAAATGAGGTCGCTTTCTTAGGCCATGTTGTATCCGCTGAAGGAATTAAAGTGGATCCCAGCAAGATTGAAGCCATTGTGAAGTGGAATGCACCAAAGAGCATTGTAGAAATTAGAAGTTTCCTAGGTCTAACTGGGTATTATCGACGATTTGTGGAAGACTATTCCAGAATTGTCGTACTTCTCACTAGTTTGACTAAGAAAGGAGAAAAGTTTGTTTGGACTGATAAATGTGAGAAAAGTTTCCAAACATTGAAGACTAGATTGATATCTGCTCTGATCTTGACTATTCCTATTCTAGGATAGCCATTTATATTGTACATTGATGCGTCTGGGTTGGGTTTAGGATGTGTACTTATGCAAGGAAAACAAGTAATTGTGTATGCCTCGAGACAACTGAAGACACATCAGAAGAACTATCCCACTCATGACTTGGAATTAGCAGTAGTAGTACATGCTGTCAAGATATGGAGACATTATTTGTATGGAGAGAAATTTCAGATTAAATCAGATCATAAGAGTTTCTCTTATCTTTTTAATCAGAAGGAGTTGAACATGAGACAAAGAAGATGGATGGAATTATTGAAGGACTATGATTGCGATATCCAGTGTCATCCTCGAAAGGCTAATGTAGTTGCTGATGCGCTAAGCAGAAAAGCAATGATAAATTCTCAAGGAGAGGTTAACACGACTGTAGTATTGTGTACTATAGGAAAAGTATTCAATTACGGTAATGAGCAGTTCGTGATAAATGCACCGGGTGAATCAACCAACCAAGGATTTATTCATCGATTTTGAAATATGTTCGCAACATTGAAGATTGTACCTGATATAATTGGTGAAGTGAAAGCAGCTATTAAATTAGACCCTTATCTGAGAACGGTACAAGAAGGCATCGAAAAAGGTAGGACGACTCCTGAGTTCACCTTGGACGATGAAAAGGTACTGAAGTACAAAGGAAGAGTATGTGTTCCTGAAACAGAAAATTTGGACATTAGACACCGACTAATGAAGGAAGCTCACACCACTGCCTATTCGGTACATCCTGGAAGTAAAAAGATGTATCATGATTTGAAGAAATTATATTAGTGGAGAGGAATGAAAGCAGATGTAGCTAAATTTGTGTCTCAATGCCTAAATTGTCAGAGGGTCAAGGCTGAATAGTAAAGACCTACAGGATTATTGCAGCCACTACCAGAACCAGCATGGAAATGGGACTGCATCACTATGGACTTCGTCACCAGGTTACCATTGACTCCTTGAATAGTTGATGCGGTCTGGGTGATTGTAGATCATCTGACTAAGACAGCTCGTTTTATTGCTATACGACCACAATATACCCTGGAGAGGTTAGCCAAGCTATATGTGTATAACATTGTCAGATTACATGGTGTACCTGAAAGCATTGTGTCCGATAGAGACCCACGCTTTACTTCAAAGTTTTGGAAAGCATTGCAAAAGGCTATGGGTACAACGTTGAAGTTCAGTACTGCATTCCATCCTCAGACAGACAAACAGTCGGAGTGTATCATTTAGATTTTAGAAGACATGCTTCAAGCCTGTGTTATTGATTTTAAAGGCTCATGGTACGAGAAACTACCCTTGATCGAGTTCGCCTATAACAACAGCTATCAGGCTACTGTACAGATGTCACCCTATGAAGCACTGTATGGTAAAAAGTGTCGAACTCCTCTGTTTTGGAATGAAGTTGGAGAACGTAGCATCATTGAACCAGAATTTATTGAAGAGACTTGTCGAGTAGTCGACATTATCAAAGAAAGAGTTAGAATGGCTTAGAATCGTCAGAAACAGTATGCTGATACTTGACGCAGAGACCTTGAATTTATCGTAGGTGATAAGGTATTCTTGAAAGCATCACCTATGCGAGGTTTAAAATGGTTCGGACAGAAAGGGAAGCTAAGTCCAAGATATGTCAGGCCATATGAGATTTTAACCAAACATGGAAAAGTGGCTTATCAGTTAGTACTACCACCATCTATGTCAAGTGTGCATGATGTATATCATATCTCATTATTAAAGAAGTACGTCAAACATCCAATGCACGTTTTGACAGCGGATCCACCAGATATAACTGATGATTTGACATTCGAAGTAGCACCAACTGAAATCACTAGTCGAAAGGTTCAACGACTACGCAGCCGAGATATAGAAGAGATCACATGGGAAGAAGAGAATGCTATGCGGAAGCAATATCCTCACCTTTTTGACTCAGAAGGTATGTACAAATTTTGAGGACAAAATTTTTAATAAGAGGGGGGAGTTGTAAGACCTGTATCGAACTAACCGGTCTTACCACCTTGTACCAGATCTACCTATCATGGTCGAGCCAAATGGACCAAGTGCGTGAAGAAATCACAAGACCAGGTATGAAGTCTAACCCAAAAATAGGAAATGAGAGGGTAGGGTTGCATGCCTAAACAGGTAGGGTCGACCCCACCTCAACAGAAGTTCAACCCATGACTTCTAGTCATAGGGTCGCATGACTAGAAAAACGTAGGATCAACGGATTCTGCAACCCTATGTCCGACCCTATGATGACAGACAGAAACTAAAAATTAAAAAACTTTTCTAATTCAAAGGGGATCTTTCCTAAACTCATTGGGACTTATTATGCAGGGTTTTTCTCTATAAATAGGATGTCCCTTAGCCTCTTTCACTCCTTTAGAACCCTAATTGAGAGTGAGAGAAAGAGAAAGAGAAGGAAGAGAAGAAGAGAAGGAACTTGAAGAAAAGACTAAGGAAGAGGAGGAAGTTCAGAGAAACCTCGAAATAAAGGTATGAACCTAATTCCTTACCTGAATGATAGATCTTAGAATAATTATGAAGAACATAGGATTAGGAGAAACCCAAATCATCCATCTATGGATAAGTTTCGAGAGATTCCATGGAGGAAATCATTATGGACTATGAATAGTGTATAACTTGTAGTTTTAAGCCATAGAAAAATCATAGAATGAACCATGAAAGTAAACCAAAGGATCCAAACGTGAAGGAATGGACTTAAGAATGAAAGGTCGACTCAGAATACGTGTGGTCGCAGGTAGGGTCGAATAATATCTGAGCCTACGAGACCACAGGATCGATCACATGCCCTCGGGAAGTCCCAGGGAGGGTGTGGTTGCACGTAGGGTTGAATGGTTTCCGACCCCACGTCCGACCCTACACCCTAGGGTCGCAGAAACTGCTACCCTAGGTGCTACCCTACCTGCGACCCTAAGATTTCAGTTAGTTTAAAATATATTAGAATTAATTCTAATTAAAATATATCGACTTGTTAGGTCTTTCTAGTGATTTAAAAGTGATTCATAAAGCTTTAACGAGGATCTACGCTCAATCAAAGGTGAGGGAACAAGACCTAAACTAATTGGCTAATAATAAACTATTTTTGTTTATTGAGTCCAATACCATGAATGATTCTATGTTTGTATGATTGTAATGTGCATATCACATGTCATCTACTATTCTTGTTATTACTGTATATGCATATTTAATTTCCGTTTATTTATAACATGAGGTTGATGATGATGCTAGGAATAGACATGTGAATGTTTGTGTGTGGTTAGTGTACTTGATGCGAGTGGGCCATCAGGGGTAGGATGTGACACTGTGGTTCAGCCTGGTTACCAAACTCTAGCTCTATCTCTACTCAAGTCTTGTCCACTAACATCATCGTATCGCCATTATCTTAGCAGAACTATAACATCGTAGGGCATCAGGGGAGGTGGTCTCGGACCATGTAGTCTCTTACTCTGTTAGGGGGCCTTAACTCTATCTCTATGGACATATTGAGGGATGCTGGGGTGAGGCCTAGGATACACTATTTGACATTAGGATTGGTTAGTTGCGAGCCCAGTTTGTAAGCCCTCGCCAATAGGGGCTTACGTATTGGTATGGGTAGAGCATCAGGGGAAGTGTGATGCGGTGCAGTCTTAAGCACTTTAGCTCTATCTCTATTCCATGGTGGGTGCATGTGGGGGTGGCAATGGTGTTTGATCCATTGGGCGGTTCTACACATTCGTGTATAGAGGTGCGGCAGCCACCTATCCTTTCTATAGTACATTGCAAACTTATGAAGCAGACCAACGATATGAATTGAATGCATGCATATGTTTGTTGCATTGTTTTATTTGCTCACTGAGTTATGATGTGTGCTCACCCTTTCGACGTCGAATATTTTTAGTTGATGATGCAGGTACCACCGTAGAGGATTATATAAATGCTCCGATGTATGGACATGCGGCGGCGATGGACACTGAAGTTGTGATGGAGTCGCACGATTCGTCGTGTGAGTGCAACTCTTGTATTTTCGATTAGATTTTCATTTAAATTATTTAGACGATGTAATTGATTAAATTATTTTATTTTATGTCTTAGTATTTTTGAAGATAATTGAATATTTTATTTATGTTATCATCTTTAGTCTCTCAATTCATTTAAAATATAAGAGTTCCGCTATTATTTATTTACTCTGATTATGGTTATGGATGTGTATGGTTTAAGAAAATGGACACAGCCTGTTCGAGATCCTGGTTGAACCATTGGTTTATTGATGGTTCATCACACAATTTTGAATAGTATGGAAATGGGGTGTGACAATAGTAGTCTAAAACCATGGTTGGTCTGAAAGTATGCTTCCTACTAGGCTATGGTCGACCTGTGTAGTCTCAGTATATGTCAACCATAGGGTGTGTGATCGATATGTATGGTCGCATATCATGCGACCACACCATCCTGGGAACTTCATGAATAGCTGTGGTCGACCACAGTCTCTAACCACATGATGTTTGATCAGTTTTCATCTTCAATTCAAATTCTTCATGAGTCGATTCCTTGACTCATCAATAGGGCTCCTTCTATGATCAGTCTATGGCCATTAAATCATAGTTTTTACATAATTATTAATCCTAATCTATTCTCCATGATTTTCCTTTGATATTTTCTTAGGGAATCCCATAGTTGAAGTCTTATATTGGTTCAATACCTCAATAAACAATGGAAACTCTTATTCTAGGTGTTCTACTATCACAGGGAAGGGTTTCATACCTTAGGTCTATTGTAGAGAACTAGAACCTCCCTTCTCTCAGCCTTCTTCTTTAGATCTCCTTCTCTTTTTCTTCCTCTCTCTCTTTCTCTCTTAGATTTAGGGTTTGAGATTGACCCAAAAGAGTGAGAAAGTAGAGGGATGTCCTCTATATAGAGAGAAACTCTCCATATAGAGCCCCACTTCAATTAATAAAGAGATCTCTTAAGATTTGAAAAGTTTCCAAATCACAAAGTCTGATCTGGCAACGTGTGATCGATACATGTGGTCGTAAAATTCATCGACCACACCACTCAAACATGCGACCATATGTCTATTTTTAACTGATCTCACTTCCTTTATGGTGTGGTCGACCATACCAGTTCAAGTAGTCGACCACACACACAATTCAGTATTTTGGGTCAATTTACATACCTAGCCTTATGGTTTCTTCACATGCTTGGTCCACTTGATCCGACTATGAGAGGAAGACCTAGCGTGACACGGTTAGACTAGGTTAGTAGAGTGCAGGTCTTACAACCCACATCTGTTTTCATTCTTCTCCACTAGTATAATCTTTTTAGGTCATGGTACATCTTAATGCTTCCAAGATGCACTAAATAAGGAGTAGAATAGGCTTCTCTCATTATTCTATCTATGAGGTATGAATCTTTACTTTCAGGTATACACAACTTGCCTCTATATCTGAGTATCTTCTTTGCATCCAAGGTAAATTCAGGGTTGGGTTTACCCTTCTCCAAGTCCTCTTCCACTGTCTTTAAATACAGGTCTTGTAGAATTGCTGCTTTCACCTCGTTCATAAGATCTGGTAGAATCTTTAGTGCGGCGAACATAAGTGAAAACTTGTGGTTTAACCCTTGTTCTATCGGATCATTTGGAGATTTCAGTACGTATTGTGTGAAACCTACACCCAAAAATACCAGCTAATTTAAGTTTTTATCACATAATAGGTTCTCTTGTCTATACTAGCCGAGAATCTGTATCATCAATGGAGTGTATGAAACTCCATGTAAGAGTTAAAACGTTCTTTCTATTAGTGTAGAAGCTCTATATTGAATGAATCAGTTGAACCAACCAAGACCTAGCCATTCTGAGTCAATTCAGAGTAGGCGGTCGACCAAATTGAGTTGATCGATCGCCCCTATTCGATCGTTCGCTAGATCCCAGAATTGGGCCAGTCCGAGTCTATTTTAGTTGGGTTTGGTTCTAATTGGTTTCAATTGGTTTGTAACCACCCATGAACATCCCAAGACATGTGGGACCTATTTTTAAATGTATTGGAGTGTTAATTGACAACCTTTAAGCCTCCTTCATTACACTTATACTAGAACTAGGACTCCTAGGAAAAGAATTGTAGTGTAACTCTAACTCTTGCATAAACTCCTTAATAAAAACTTTCTAAGAACCTTAATTTAGAACATTAAAACCTCTGACACATTTAAAAAGAGATAGGGAGTAAATTGGAACAAGTCAAAGGAAGAAGAAGAGGAAGAATAACCATTGAAGGACCTCCCTCAAGCTTTCCTCTACAACAGCTTTGACATAAGCATTGAGGTAAGCCTAAAACATATATTCAATTTATTTAGACTGAACCCTTGATGATCTTATGAGGTAAACCCAACCTCTGATCATATTAGAACAAGATTCCAAAAGACTCCCCATGAATATCAGGAAAAATTAATCAAGAATGCTTATGATGAATAAACTGATACAAGCATTATACTAAGACCTTATGGTGATGTAAAACATTCAATTATGATTGGAATATGTTTATTAATATTCTTCTTATATTTAAAAACCCTATGGAGAAGCCTTGGACCCTATGCTTAGGAGAAAGGGCTAAAATTGGATCAGTTTGAGCTCTCTGGTACAAGGTGATCAACCAAGGTGTTCGACTAAAGTGAGTTGATCGACCGCCTCTACTGTGATCGATCGCATGGCTTACAGTGAGTTGTCTTCTTGGAATTTGTCACCCCAGTTGACTATTTGGACTATGTTAATCATCCCACACCTCAAGAATGATATAATAAACTTATTGGAAGGATTGATTGAGTAGAATATGCTCCCAAGTATATGGGTACATGTGGTTGCAAAGATGATATTTTCTATCATAGACTATACTTGCACATAACCCATGGGAATAGGATTTTATCCTAACCAATGACTTCAACCTATCATAAAATATTTGTAGATGCTATCCTATAGTGGTGCAAGCCTCTAGAACTCATCTAGGCTAAAATAACCTAGGTGGTTGACAAAACAGAGAAGATCGACCACCATAGCTGATTGACCACCTCGATCTACCACCTCATTACAGCAAGCCTATTTTGGTTGTGTTTTCAACCATGGACTTTTAGACTTAACCAAGTGACCCTAGGACATGTTCCTAAGACTAATGAGGATACCCTAGACCTAATGGAAGTGGGAATAAACAATCATAAGTTGCATTCATACCTTAATTGTAATAGGTAAGCCGAAGTGAGAAAATAAGGAAAAGGACTCTATCTACAATAGAGTATAGCTTTGCTCACCAGATTCAGGTGAGGGATTAGTACTGTAAGACCTACACTCCATTAACTTGGTCTAACTGTGTAGTGCCAGGTCATCCCATCATAGTTGGACCAAGTGGACCGATCGTATGAAGATAGATCACAAACCAGGTATGAATCGAGTTAAAATGCTCAAAAGTATACATAGGGTCGCATACCTGGGTAGGTACGGTCGACCATATGGTAAGAATGAAGATCACAGATCCAGGACCCTACGGTTGATGATTTCGACCCTACGGTCGACGGGTTCTGCGACCGTAGCCATCGACCCTGAGACCCTAGACCAGACTCTGAGTTGAAAACATTCCTAATTTAAAGGGGATTTCTTTCCTAATGTTGGAGAACTCTATATGGAGAATTTTTCTCTATATAAAGGACGTCCCTCAACCTTTTTCACTCTTTTAGAACATTAGTAAACCCTAGAGAAATAGAAGGGAAGAGAAGGAAGAGAAGAAGAAGAAGAAAAGACTAAGGAGAGGATTTTGCTGAGAAGATTTTAGCTCTCTATCACAGGCAAAGGTATGAACCGAATCTCTGGAGATGTAAACTTTAAGGAATAAGACTTATATGGAGGTTAGGAGAGATCAACCTATTATGATCTATGTGATTCCTTGAGAAAATTCCAAGGATAACCCTGAGGGATGAGTTTGATGATATAGGTTGATAAGAAACTACTAATGATGGCCATAGGATGACCTTAGGATAAATCCAATTGAAGAGTAGAGAAATTGACCCAGGAAGAACTCGAATTGCATGTAGTTTGTGACAAAAAATCTCAAGGTCACAGCTACGGTCGACCATAGCATGACCAGCATGACTAGAGGATCGACCATAGGCATTCGGGAAGATTTCAGAAATCATATGGTCGCAGCTTCGGTCGCACCATATGCGATCGTAGGGTATCGATCGTAGGCAGTAAGGTCGACACAGTATGAGACCATAGGACCAATTAGACACATATCAGTGCTCTATTTCCATTTTTGACTACTGTAACATGTTACATATGAACCCTAACTTAAATTCATATATTGATTATTAAATGAATTCAAAAAGAATTACAAGGCTTGGAAAGAGATTAAGTTTTGCTAACAGTTAAGGGAACAAGACCTAAACTAATTGGATAGTAATAAACTATTTATTAATTTGAGTCCAATGCCATGATTGATTCTATGTTTGTATGTTTGTAATGTACATCTCACATGTCATCCAATATTCCTGCTGTTACTGCTCATGCATATTTATTTCTATTTATTTATAATATGATAATGATGATGCTAGGAATAGGCATGTGATTATGTGTGTGTGGTTAGTGTACTTGATGCGAGTTGAGCATCAGGGGGAGGACGTGGCATGGTGGTCTTGACCTAGTCACCTAACTCTAGCTCTATCTCTACTCAAGTCTTGCCCATTGACATCATCGTATCACCATTACCTTAGCAGAACTATTACATCATAAGGCATCAGGGGAGGTGGTCTCGGGCCGTGTAATCTCTGACTCTGCCGGGGGGCCTTAGCTCTATCTCTATAGACGTATTGAGGGATGTTGGGGTGAGGCCTCGGATACATTGGATGACATTGGGATTGGTTAGTTGTGAGCCCAATTTGCAAGTCCTCGCCAATAGGGGTTACGTATTGGTATGTAGGGCATTAGGGGAAGTGTTGGCGGTGTTTGATCCGAACACTTTAGCTCTATCTCTATTTCATGGTGGGTGCATGTGGGACGACAATGGTGTTTGATCTATTGGGCAGATTCACACACTTGTGTATAGAGGTATGGGGGCCACCAAACCTTTTTATAGCATATTACAAACTTAAAAACCAGACCAAAGATATGAATAGAATGCATGCATATGTTTGTTGCATTGTTTTGTTTGCATACTGAGCCATGATGTTTGCTCACCCTTTCGACTTTGAATATTTTAGTTGATGATGCAGGTCTTACTGTTGAAGATTATGTGAATGCGCCGATGTATGGACATGTTGCTACCATGGACGTAGAAGTTGTTGAAGATGCGCATGATTCATCATGCGAGTATAACCAGAACATATTCAATTAGTTTAGCTATATTTGATTATTGGAACATGTAATGGATTATTTACTTTTATGTCTTGAGTCATTTAATGATAACTGGATTAAGTAATTATTTATCATTGTTAGATACTCAGTTCATTATCTATAAGACTTCCATTTATTTATGTATTATCTCTAATTATTATTATAGAATGTGTGTGTGTGGTTTGATATGGTGGGTACAGCTTATACGAGATCCTGGTTGAATCGTTGGTTTATTGGTGGTTCATCATACTAATCTGGTTAGACCAGAATTAGGGTGTAACAACTTAGTATCAGAGCTCTCCCAGGTTCTACCCATTAACCTAACTACTTCCATATGAGTCATAAACTAAGTTAAGATAAAATTAAAAACTATAATAAGAACACACCATAAGCACCTGTGTTATTTGAGACATAAACTGAAAAGAGAATAATGCACATATGTGAATGCAAAAAAAAATTTATATATAAAAAGGGGAACAAGACAAATGTACATTCAAATCAGAGTACAGTCCACAAGCCAAACAGTTACTCTGCAAAATAAATGGTATCATGGAGCTGGGGGTGTTGGAGGAGGAGGTGCCTCACGGTCTCTATCATAGTCCTAAGCATACACTCTTGCAAGCCAGGCTACCTGAGTCTAGGTCGCTCAGAGACTAGCTGCCAGATCTACTACCCGCTGGTCTGTAGCACGCTGAGCCTTACGAATCTCACATAGTAGCGCCATTATGTCATCTGATGGTGGGCGTGAAGGGCCAGCTTAGTGAGAAGTCTGAGAAGGACCGGCTCCAGTAGAATGGTGTGGTGATGGAGGAGTATGGCATCCATGTCCATGTACATCGTATTAACATCCTCCTCATCATCACTCTCGTGTGCCTCTGCTGCTGCTGCTGCTGACGCCTTTGCATCTCTTGCTGCTACCCGAGTGAGAGGATGTCTCATAGCATTCCTCTCATCATCACTAATCTGTATCTCTCTCATGCCCATCCTACTGATGGCCTCCCAATCAAGGTCAGATAAGAAAGTATCCTCAAAAATCCTCTCATCCTCTAGGTTCACCTGTAGATGCACCAGCAAAGTGGAGATCAGCCGTCCATGTAGCTCTGTGCATGGTCCGAAGGATGATGTACGGGAGATAGACAAGCTGCCTAGTACAGATATAGTACAACAGGTACTGAGTCAGCTGAGAGACCATCTCATAGTGTCCACCCAGAGGGATCAGATTATGCTGGATAATCTTACAGTAGACCCGTGGCTCTGGACGCAGGTTAACCACTTTCATCTCCCAGTAGTTATCTTAAAGAATTGGGTTATCTATCTCTGTACGCACCTGTGTAGACTAAAATTGGGGCTCCCTGGGTGTACAGTATACCAACTACTCATCATTTGAAATGCTTAGGAGATCAGCCAACTCCTGACAGTTGAAAGAGATAGGAACCCCTTTCACCCAATTAGTGATCCGAAGCTCTCTACCCCTATCCACATCCTCTAGGTCACCCCCCACTTGAAGGTGACAGTAGAACTGATTCACTAAATCAGGGTGAGTATAAGCCTCGTATAGGATCACTGGAAGCCAGCCCATATCACCAAATGCCCTCTCCACATCCAACAGGGCTAATTGGGCTAAGTTAATACACCGACCCCCTTCCACTTTCTTCCAATCAAACCATAAATATTGTACCTCAACTTCGATGGACCGGAAGCGACACGGGTCATGGACCCAAGGAACCTTGGTGCGAACCATGATAACTGCAAGAGAAGAAAATAAGGAAAACAAGTTAAAAATTTAAAATTTGGGCAGCACAACAACGTAAAATGGGAAAAAACCTCACTTTTCACCCAAACATTTGGCCAAGAGGACTTACATAGGTTCCAAATAATCCTGCAAGGCTCATACAATGGAAAATTTTAACTAGGTAGATTTAAATTTGAAGAAATTTTGACATTTGGGAAAAATCCCAAAATTTAGGTCACAACTAGGAATTTTCAAATTTCTACTAAACCAATCGATGAAACTCAAATTTTCATGAGGGCTTTCATCCATTGGATAGCCAATAGCAATAGTCCCCAATAAAAATCAAATTTTTATGGTCAAAAGGATATTAATTTGATGACCTTATAAAGAGTAAAAACCTAGGTATGAAAGCTTAAAAAGGGAAAAGAGTAGAGAACATACCTTGAGGAATGGAAGGAAGATTGTCGATCAATGGAAAAATCACCAAGTTCATATGGTTGATAATGTAGCAACTCAATGGTGGCGAGCTGAGTTGAAACCGTAGGAAGAAGAAAGAGAAATGAGAGGGAAAATCTCAAAAAATAGGTTTTAAAACTGATTTTGAATCTTACGGTCGCACAATTAGACCAAAACATGCGACCATATGATCGACCATAGTGTCCCAGGAAGTTGTCAGGGTTTTGATGGTCGAACCTATGGTCGCACAACATGCGACCATAGGCCATCGCCCTATGACAGACTGCTGTCTACCTTTTGATTCGGTTCAAACTTTTGCCAGATGCTTTTGTTTCTTCTCTCGCTTTCCATTGTGAAACTAACCTAATACTACCATTTTATTTTGTGTCACATGTATAGCCTTTCTAAGTACCATTTATCTAGGAATTTAAATGGTTGGGCGAAGAGTTAGCTAAAGAAGACAGAATGTAAACCCACCTCCACCACCTATGGAGACCAATGACAACGAAGGTCAACAAGGACAAGAAGAAAATGTTGGGAATCAAGGTACTGTGCCTCAGGATGTTCATCCTCAAGCTAACCCCATCAACTTACCTGCACCACCTATGGATTTGGCTACTGAGGTGATGAATCTAGCACAACAAGTGCAGCATATACAACAAATGCAAGCCAACATGCAAGCTGCTATGGGAATTGCTTCCCCAGCTGCAAACACAATACCTATACCTGCATGGCAAGCTAGTACCATACCTGGATGTAGCAACACGGTACCCTAAGCATCGTAAATACCAGTTGTACAAGCTTAAGTGCAGAATACTGAGGCACTGCAAGGCGGATATAACTAGGGTAATTATCAGTACCAAACGCCTACGTATGGAGCATACGCTCAGTATCAACTTGATCCCTCTAGATTGATCAAACATTTTCTGAAGATGAAGCCTAAGGAATTCAATGGCAAGCAGTCGGATCCTCTGTGGCTAGCTCACTGGATCGACGATATGGAAAGAAATTTTAATGATGATGACTGTAAATGAAGAGGAAAAGGTGTTATGTGTCATTTTTATGCTGAAAGGTGATGCACACCATTGGTGAAAATTTACTCAAAGTTATCTATTGACAAAGCACACCCAACTGACCTGGGCTATTTAGAAGGAAGCTTTCTTCGAGAAGTATTTTCCCATGAGTTTTGAAAACCAGATGGAAAAAGAATTTATGAGTTTATATCAAGGACAAATGTCTATAAACGCTTATCAGTAGCGTAATGAAGAGCTATTTTTCTTTGTTCCCTCTAGCATGCAGGAGGAAAATACCAAAACCTGAAGGTTCATCATGGGACTTAGGGGAAGCATTCGTGAGCATGTACTGGGACTAGAAAAGAAGATTTATAATGAAGCGGTATAAATTGCTCGAGTTTTGGAGTCAAGCCAAAGGGAGAGTTATTTTTCTCAAAACAGGGGTATAAAGAGGCCGAATGGGAATACATTCAATGGAGGGAACTCAAGAACATTCAAACCCTTCTGTACTCAAGGCTTTAATGCTGCATCTATAACTACTCTAATAACTTAGCCTCAGCAGAAGCAAAGTAATGCTAGAGTCAAATGTTTTAACTGCGATCAAATAGGGCATTATTCAAGAGATTGTCCTAAGCTGAGGAAGCAGCTACAACAAGGAAAAGTTTATGCAATTACTTTTGAGGATGCTGTCGCATCGCTTGATGTGGTCACAGGTATGATTCAACCTTTTATTTTGAAATACCATGTGTGAGTATGTATACTAAATTAAATCAAATCATAGGTATCATACATATTAATGGCATACCTGCCAGAGTACTCTTTGACTCTGGGGCTACTTATTCTTTTATATCTGTGTCATTTGGAAAGAATTTGAGTCTACCCCTCAGATCTTTAGATTTCAAACTGCTTGTACGATGACCTATGGGATTAGAAGTAGAACTAGACCAAGTTTATGGACCATGTCCAGTTATTATCGATGAGAAAACTATGGATGCAATCTTAATCAGACTCGAGATGGCAGACTTTGACGTCATCCTAGGGATGGACTGGTTATCCCAGCATTCTGCGAGTTTGATTTGGGCTGAGAAGAAGATATCATTTAAAGACATGGAAGACACAGAGTTCAGTTTTATGGGAACCAAACTTCCCCGTAAATGAAAACTCATTCTTTCAGCATTAAAAACTAGAAGATGCCTCAAGAAAGGAGGAGTTGGGTACCTAGTGTTCGTGGTTGACCTCACTAAAGAAGCACCACAAAGGAAGGATATTAAAGTTGTGCATGAATTTCTGGATGTATTTCCTAAGGAATTACCAGAATTGCTACCTGATCGAGCGACAAAGTTCATTATAGACCTTATACCCGGAGCTACACCAGTATGTAAGGCACCCTATCGAATGACTCCTACTGAACTGAAGGAACTGAAGGTACAATTACAAGAATTGCTGGACAAGGGTTATATTCGACCAATATATCACCATGGGGAGCGCCATATTGTTCTTGTAAAAGAAGGACGATAGCATTTGACTTTGTATAGATTATCGGGAATTGAACAAGCCCACGATCAAGAACAGGTATCTGTTGCCTCGAATCGATGACTTATTCGACCAGTTGCAAGGTGCCAAAATGTTCTCCAAAATTGATCTTCGATCGTGATACCACTAATTAAAGATTAAGGAGGCGATATTCCGAAGACAACCTTCAGAACTAGATATGAACATTATGAATTTTTAGTTATGTCTTCTGGATTAACTAATGCACCCGTAACTTTTATGGAATTTATGAATTGGGTATTCCATGATATGTTGGATACATTAGTCATCGTATTCATTGATGACATACTAGTCTATTCTAAGGACAAAGAAACTCATACCATAAAGAGCCGCTTTGCAACGACTAAGAAAAGAGAAGCTTTACGCTAAATTTACAAAGTGTGAATTCTAGCTAATTGAAGTTGCTTTCTTAGGCCATGTTGTATCCGCTGAAGGAATCAATGTGGATCCCAGCAAGATTGAAGCTATTGTAAAATGTAAAGCACCTACGAATGTTGCCAAAATCAGAAGTTTTTTAGGTTTAGCTGGATATTATCGATGACTCGTAGAAGATTACTCTAGAATCGCAGTACCACTCACCAGTCTGACTAAGAAAGGAAAAAAGTTTATTTGGACCGATAAATGTGAATAGTGTTTCCAAACATTGAATACAAGATTAATATCAGCTCCCATCTTGACTATTTTGATTCGAGGAGAACCATTTATCTTGTACACCGATGCGTCTGGATTAGGTTTGGGATGTGTGCTCATGTAAGGAGAGCAAGTAATTGCATATGCTTCCAAACAATTAAAGATACATGAGAAAAATTACCCAACTCATGACTTGGAACTAGCAGCAGTAGTACATGCTATTAAGATATGGAGACATTATTTATATGGAGAGAAATTTTAGATTAAATTAGATCATAAGAGTCTTACTCATCTTTTCAATCAGAAGGAGTTGAACATGAAATAGAGGAGAAGGCTAGAATTGCTGAAGGATTATGATTGTGATATCCAGTATCATCCAGGAAAGACTAATGTAGTGGCCGATGCACTAAGTAGAAAAGCAATGACAAAGTCACAGGGAGAAGCTAGCATAAATGCTACAATGTGTGACACAAGAAGAGTATTCAACTGTGGTAATGAGCAGTTTATGATCGATAAATCAGATGATTCAACCTACCTAGGGTTTAGTCATTGATTCTTAAACATGTTTGCTACATTGAAGATTGTACCTAATCTGATAGATGAAGTGAAAATAGCTATTCAATCAGACCCTTATCTGAGAACAATGAAAAAAGACCTTGAAAAAGGTAGGACTACTCCTGACTTCACCTTGGACCTTGAAAGGGTACTATGATACAAAGGGAGAGTATGTGTCCCTAAAAATGAAGACTCAGATATTAGACACAGACTAATGAAGGAAGCCCATACCATCGCTTATTCGATACATCCCAGGAGTACAAAGATGTATCATGATCTGTAGAAACTATACTGGTGGAGGGGAATGAAAGCAAATGTAACTAAGTTTGTGTCACAATGCCTGAATTGTCAGCGGGTAAAGGCTAAAAGGCAAAGGCCTGCAGGCTTGTTGCAACCACTACCAGAACCAGCATGGAAATGAGACTGTATCACTATGGACTTCGTCATCGGGTTACCTTTGACTTCCAGAGTAGTTGACACAGTCTGGGTAATTGTAGATCGTTTGATTAAGACAGCTCGTTTCATAGCTATACGACCTCAGTATACACTAGAGAGGTTAGCTAAGCTATAGATGGATAATATTATCAGATTACATGGTGTACCTGAAAGCATTGTGTCCAACAAAGACCCACGCTTTACCTCAAAGTTTTGGGAAGGATTATAGAAGGCTATGGGTACAACATTGAAGTTTAATATCGCATTCCATTCTTAGGCAGACGGACAATCGAAGCGCACCATTCAAATTTTAGAAGACATGCTCCGAGCTTGTGTAATTGATTTTAAGTGATCATAGGATGAGAAGTTACCATTGGTCGAGTTCGCTTATAACAACAGCTATCAAGCTACAATACAGATGTCGCCCTATGAAGCACTGTATGGTAGAAAGTGTCGAACTCCTTTGTTTTGGAACGAAGTTGGAGAGCGTAGTATTGTTGGACCAGAGTTTGTTGAAGAGACCTGTCGGGTAGTCGACATCATCAAGGAAAGAGTTAGAACAGCTCAGAATCGTCAGAAGTCATATGCAGACATTCGACGAAAAGATCTTAAATTTACCATAGGTGATAAAGTATTTATGAAAGTATCTCCTATGCATGGTTTAAAAAGGTTTAGACAGAAGGGAAAGCTATGTCCCAGATATATTAGACCTTATGAAGTTCTAGCTAGGCGTGGAATGATAGCATATCAGTTAGCACTACCACCATCAATGTCTAGTGTACATGATGTATTTCGTGTCTCACAACTGAAGAAGTATGTTGAAGATCCAACACACGTGTTAACAATGGATCCACCAGATTTAACAAAATACTTGGCGTTTGAAGTAGTACCTTTTGAAATCACTCGCCGGAAGGTTCAACGTCTTCCCAATCGTGACATTTATTATGTTAAAGTTACTTGGAGAAGCCAAAATAGAAGAAATTATATGGGAGGAAGAAAATGCTACACATAAGCAATATCCTCACCTGTTCGACTTGGAAGGTATGTGAAAATTTTGAGGATGAAATTTATATAAGGGAGAAGTTGTAAGACCCGTACTCTATTAACTTGGTCTAACCGTGTCATGCTTGGTCTTCCCATCATAGGTGGACCAAGTGAACTGATCGTGTGAAGATGGATCATAAAACCAGGTATGAATCGAGTTAAAATGCTCAAAAGTATACGTAGGGTCGCATACTTGGGTAGGTACGGTCGACCATATGGCAAGAATGAAGATCTTGGATCCAGGACCTTACGGTCCATGATTTCAACCATACGGTCGATGGGCTCTGCGATGGTAGCCAATGATCATGAGACCCCAGACCAGACTCCGAGTTGATAACTTTCCTAATTTAAGGGGGATTTCTTTTCTAATGTTGGAGAACTCTGTATGGAGAATTTTTTTCTATATAAAGGACGTCCCTCAACATTTTTTTCTCTTTTAGAACATTAGTAAACCCTAGAGAAAGATAAGGGAAGAGAAGGAAGAGAAGGAGAAGAAGAAAAGAATAAGGAGAAGATTTTATGGAGAAGATTTTAGCTCTCTATCATAGGCAAAGGTATGAACCTAATCTCTGGAGATGTGAACTCTAAGGAATAAGACTTCTATGGAGGTTAGCAGATATCAACCTATTATGATCTATGTGATTCCTTGAGAAAATCCCAAGGATAATCATGAGGGATGAGTTTGATGATTAGGGTTGATAAGAAACTATAATGATGGCCATAGAATGACCTTAGGATAAAACCAATTGAAGAGTAGAGGAATAGACCCAGAAAGAACTCGAATTGTATGTAGTCTGTGACCAGAAATCTCAAGGTCGCAGCTATAGTAAACCATAACATGACCAGCATGACCAGAGGATCGACCATAGGCATTTGGGAAGATTTCAGAAATCATATGGTCGCAGCTACGGCGCACCATATGCGATCGTAGGGTATCAACCGTAGGCAGTAAGGTCGACACAGTATGAGACCATAGAACCAATTAGATACATATCAGTGCTCTATTTCAATTTTCAACTACTGTAACATGTTACATATGAACCCTAACTTAAATTCATATAACTTTTAGGTTATTAAATGAATTCAAATAGAATTACAAGGCTTGGTAGGAGATCAAGTTTTGCTAACAGGTAAGGGAACAAGACCTAAACTAATTGGATAATAACAAACTATATATTTATTTGAGTCCAATGTCATGATTGATTCTATGCTTGTATATTTGTAATATACATCTCACATGTCATCCAATATTCCTGCTGTTACTGGTCATGTATATTTATTTCTATTTATTTATAATATGATAATGATGATGCTAGAAATAGGCATGTGATTATCTGTATGTGGTTAGTGTGCTTGATGCGAGTGGAGCATCAAGGGGAGGACGTGGCATGGTGGTCTTGACCTGGTCACCAGACTCTAGCTCTATCTCTACTCAAGCCTTTCCCATTGACATCATCGTATCGCCATTACCTTAGCAGAACTATTACGTCATAGGGCATCAGGAGAGGTGGTCTCGGACCATGTAGTCTCTAACTTTGCCAAGGGACCTTAGCTCTATCTCTATGGATGTATTGAGGGATGTTGGGGTGAGGCCTTGGATACACTGGATGACATTTATAATTAGTTGCAATCTCAGTTTGCAAGCCCTCGCCAATAGAGGCTTACGTGTTGGTATGGGTAGGGCATCAGGGGAAGTGTTGGCGGTGTTTGATCTGGACACTTTAACTCTATTTCTATTCTATGGTGGGTGCATGTGGGATGGCAATGGTGTTTGATCCATTGGGCAGATTCACACACTTGTGTATAGAGGTGCGGGGGCCACCAAACCTTTCTATAGCATATTACAAACTTTAAAACTAGACCAAAGATATGAATTGAATGCATGCATATATTTATTGCATTGTTATGTTTGCTCACTGAGCCATGATGTATGCTCAACCTTTTGATGTCGAATATTTTACTTGATGATGTAGGTCTTACTATTGAAGATTATGTGAATGCGTCGATGTATGGTCACGTTGCGACCATGGACGTGAAAGCAGTTGAAGATGCGTATGATTCATCGTGCGAGTGCAACCAGTACATATTCGATTAGTTTAGCTATATTTGATTATTGGAACATGTAATGGATTATTTATTTTATGTCTTGAGTCATTTAAAGATAACTGGATTAAGTAATTATTTATCATTGTTAGATACTCAATTCATTATTTATAAGACTTCCACTTATTTGTGTATTACCTCTGATTATTACTGTGGAATGTGTGTGTGGTTTGACATGGTGGTACGACCTATATGAGATCCTAGTTGAACCGTTGATTAATTGAAGATTCATTACACTAATCTGGTTAGACCAGAATTGGGGTGTGACGAGTACATGTATTATTTTCTTGTTTCTGTTCGTATGCATTTGCTACTTGTTTGGATTACTCTGTGATAACATGTCATCCAATACCTGCGATATCTGTTCATGCATTTTATATACTATAACTCCATATTGGATTGGTTGATTATGAAATTATTTGATAACATGTGGATGTTTGATAACATGATTATTTGCCATTTGCTTGTGTCCTTGTGGATCCAGATAGTTGGAATGGGATGGTTTATCTTGGTCCATTAAGGTAGGATAAGGGTACCTGCATTAGTAATATTTCTTGGTTTAAGATTCAATATCCTGTGATAAACAACCCTTACCAATAGGGATTTAGGTATTGGGATAGGCTTATTGTGGACCAACTTGGGTATGCCCCTTTCGTAGTTGGAGCAGGGAAACGGATAAGGTTGGGAGCCAACCTCTAGTGTCTTAAGTGAGAGCTAAGGATGAATCCATTTTATGTGCTTAACCATCAGGGATTGGGTAGTGAGTACCCAATGGAGCGGTTGAGGCATGGAAAAAGATGCCAAGAGGAAGCCTATGATGGGGAATGCTGGTACAATGCCAGGTTGGTATACTTGGATTGTCTTTTTATCTTTGGATAATATTTCACATGAGGTAAGGAGCCAAGTGTGTTGCATTCACCTCACCCGTGCTTGCATGTTCATTACCAAGATTTAGGTGTGATGTGGCTTGCGCATGCTTATTCACAAACGAGTTGGACCTTAATAATATATCATGCATTGTGTGCTTGAATGTGCTAATTTCTCACTGAGCGTATGGTTTTTCTCACCCTTTGTACGTACATTTTTTTGGAGTCTTATGCGGATTATTTAGTTGATAATGATATAATTGAAGATGAAGAACTTGAAGATGATTTGCATGATTCTCCATATGAACGTGATGATTATGTTTACAGTTAAAAGACAATGATTCTGAAGGATAGAAGGTTTCTCTGTCTGAGAGAGAAGATTATAGTGATAGTGTTTATTTAGGATAAATTATAATTTTGATTATTTGTTTATTTCGGGTGTTGTTTGACCCGTGAGTTTTATTTAATTAATCAGTACATGGTATTATGTTAGTTATATCATGGTTTGAAGACAGATTAACCTAATTATAGTTATTTAATACAATTAGACTTGGTTTGAATGGTTCCTAGTTATTGATTAT
The DNA here is from genome assembly GCA_028583415.1 of Protea cynaroides. NCBI lineage: Eukaryota > Viridiplantae > Streptophyta > Magnoliopsida > Proteales > Proteaceae > Protea > Protea cynaroides. The sequence goes on along the minus strand of CM053265.1, from coordinate 25,534,027 downwards.
GCTATTATTTGGTTTATGCATTGAATTTCTCATAATCTGTGCTATAATTAATGGAGGAGTTGTGTTATGGTATGGATTGTGAATGGATCTTGGTATGATAGTACTTGCACAGCGAAGAAACCATGGTCATACTAAAATGCCAAGGTTTTGGGATGTGACAAAAGGTGGCATCAGAGTAATTCACTTTGCATACATTTATAACTATAATTAAAGTAAATCGAACCAAAACCAATTAGGATTAAATAAAAGTTAATAAGAAAACAATAATAAGCATTTGTTGGTTGAGACAATATCATAAATTGTAAAAAGAACATAATATACTAAGTGTTCAAACATCCCGATTTCCATTACAAAATGATGTTTGATACAAAAGAGAGTACAATTCATAACCCGAACCGTTACTTGACAAACAAAAGAAAAGAAAGTACATATAATAGGGAAATAAACTATGAACTAGAAAGTGTATGAGCCTTCTATCAGAGAAAGAAAAATAATCAACTCCCACCTCTAGGTGGAAATACGAAGCATGCAATCCTCATAGCCTTCCACATCTGATGCATGTCATCCCTAAGTCCCTGGATGATGGCATATAAATCCTGAATTGATGGCTCAGGTATAGTAGACGTAGGACTATGAACATATGCCAATGTTGATGGTATATCTCTACCCTCAGTGACAGGTATCCCCTGTTGCTGAGTAGCCCCTGCATCATTTGCATCGTCATCATCATCATCCTCTGCATCATCATTAAAATAGGTAAAATCCATAGGAACATCCTCTGCCTGTGCACCCTCTGCAACCATCGCTACATTATTAGCTTCTACTCCTCCTCTGTAAGTCCTCCAAAAGCAACAGGAGTGATGACTGATAGAAGAATAGCCTCCAACTTGTTGTCACTCAGAATGACATCCTGCAACCCATGTATGCAACCCAATGCATGCCACCCAAAATCTGAGTGCACTAACCTCTCAACTCCCTCGTCAGCGAAGATGTCAATATCCATCTCCCTGAGCAACCATGTAAGAAGTTGACCATATGGTAAGTTCCTCTCACCACCATATGTGGTAACTATCATCTCTTATCAGAATATAAGGTAAGCATAACTGGTAATGAGTACAGATGCAGTAGGTCACATACTCATTGAAGCTCACCATTGCATCCCTATGTCCACTCCTAGGGATGATATTATGCTGAATGATCCGACTGTAAACCCTTGAAATCGATTGATACCCAGACTCTACATGTTTTCATCCCAGTATGCACAACTAACTCCAGATGTCCTGCCTGAAAGTTTTTGAAATGAGATAGGAAGAAGAAGAAACTAGCCCGGCGTATACATAGTCGCCTGCCATTGAAATGTATAACCACTCCATCAACTGATGGACATCGAAGGAAATATCCTGACCATTCACCCTACTGGATATCTTCAGACACAAGTCCAACTGCTCATCCTCGAAATCAGTCTCCACTCGAAGATTACAGTAAAATAATCGGACTAGGTTAGGCCTTCCAACTAACCTATATCTCAAGACCGGTGCCCAACCTAAAGCAGTGAAAGCCTCACCCACAGCATAGCATTTTAACCTCTCAAAGTCTATGAACCTCTTAGACTCGATGGAAGCTCACTGGATTCTAGGCCAATCGTCCTACCCAGCTTGAAAACGAAACTTGTAAGCATAAAAAGCTGGTGGTCTAACCATTTTGTTGCAAAAACACACAAGAATGGAAATTGTGTGAGGAGCTAAGTTAAAGAAAATGTTAGACAATGACAAGTATTTATAATGGAATGATACATGGTTAAATTAATTACAAATCGACTAAAAGAAGCTTCGCTGGAAATTTCGATTAAAATGCATTGATAGTCGACATGGAAAATATGGAACGTGTACCGATACATGAAAAAGAGATTTTAAATGGCTAAAAATGTTCTAAACATGTCATAGGAGAACTGTTTTGACAATTGAAGCATTGAAATTTGATAAGTGATTGTTTAAAAGTGATTTGATGAAATATGAAAAAAATCGATATGGGTAAAACTAGAAGTTAACAAATATGTGAAGAAAACCATATTTGATCCGTTAAAAACATCCAAATCTGAATGTGATTTGCAATGAGTTATAGCATGTTACATGGAGTAAATAAGAACTAAATTGAAAACCTAGGTATATACCAAATCAAATGGGAAAATTTTCATATGTCAATGGTATACTTACCTTGGATGAAGTTTAAGCCTTGGAATGAGATGGAAATAAGTGGATTTGACCAAGAAAATGATTGGAAATGATCTCTAGCCCTTCTCTCCTTCTCCACCTTGTTTGAAATGAGAATGAAAGGGGAAATGACCACTTACGGCCCTTTTAAAACTCATTTTGAAGTCAGCCGGTCGACTAAAGTGAGTTGATCAACAACTAGATCCGATCGACCAGCTCAATCGATTGCCTGCTGACAGAAGACTCTATTTGAGTTATTTTTGGATTTTTTTTTGTTATGAAACCTATTGTTGCATGCTTTAACATGATTATGAAGTTATTTTGAGTGATTGTTAATCAATAGAGCATAATATTGGATTAAGCTAGGAGCCATTGAGAAACAAGACACCCCCTAGCACTTGTGGCAATCATCAAAATTCAGGTGATAACCAAAATCCTGGGGACAACACCCCTCTACCTGCTACCACTGGAAATGTTCCACCTCCTCCACCTCTTCATGTGTAGAATAATGTTGACCTAGCAGCTATCATTGGAAACCTTACAAGATCAGTGGAATAACAGCAGTAGCAGTAGCTACAACAGCAAACAATGAATGAACTCATTACAGTTTTGTGACAAACCCCCTTATGCCGGCAGCTACTACTGTGCCACTACCTCTTTGATTGAATACTAATGTACTAACCACTGAAATTGCCCATCCTATAGGGTTGCCACAACAGATTCACCATGTCAATTTAGGAGCACTTACTACCCCATTTTTGAATGAAGCAGCCTAAGCTGAATGCTCTAGATTGCTGGAAAGGTTTTAGAAGATGAAGCTGCTAAAATTCACAAGAGTGGGTGATAACCCACTGCAGCCTATAGTCTGGATGCAGTCAATTGAGAAATATTTCAAGATATTGGTACTGACTGATGAACAGTGTATCCTTTGCATAAGTCACATGATGAAAGGTAAACCCTACACATGGAGAGAATCGAACCAGACAATTCTTGCAACCTTGAATCCCATTGTGAATTGGGCTATGTTCAAGGAAGCATTCTTCAACAATTACTTCTCGAGAAGCTTTCATGACAAGAAGGAGATAGAATATCTGAGTCACTATCAAGGCCAGAAATCTGTTCAAGAATATCAAACTGAATTTGAGTCACTCTTTTATTTTGCCCCGACTTGTATGCATATTGAAAAAGCCAAGGCAAGGAAGTTATTCAAAGGTCTTTAAGGAAACATCCGAGCCACAGTTAAGACTCGTGGACATACCAACTATATAGAGTATGTTCAAATCGCCAAGATAGTGGAAGACGCCCTTCGGGACAGCTATCAGGCTAAGAATAACTTCAGTAAGAAATTTACTACTACGCCTGATAAGAAGATTACCAAGAAGCCATTTCAATGCAAGTTTAATAACAAGAGTGCTGCCACCACCAAGCCCGCTACAAAGACTTCTGAAAATACCACTCTCACTGGACCAATCAAATATTTCAACTATCAACAGATTGGTCATATCAGGTCTAACTACCCAAATCTTGCCAATGTGTCACAAGCCAAGGTATTTGCAATGTCAGCTGAGGAAGCAGAAGGAGCCCCTGGTGTAGTGACAGGTATTTTATATTCTAGTGTTGTGATTATTTTGATACTACTGCATACTTGTATACGTGTTAACATATGGACCATACACATTAGGCACTCTTAAGATTTCAGATCATTCAGCTCAAGTTTTATTTGATTTTGGAGCCACTTACTCATTTGTGTCACCTGTGTTTGCCAAGAAATTGTCCATGGCTACGAAGCAGCTAATATCTGAGTTAATTATGCGAACTCCTTTAGGACTGGAAGTAGTACTAACAGAGTACAATGGACCACGTCAAGTTCAGCTAGAGGATTAGAATTAGAATGTTAATTTGATTGAACTCAACATGTCAGATTTTGTCGCTATCTTAGGCATGGATTGGCTCTCCACCCATCGAGCTAACATGCTTTGTGTTGAAAGGAAGATTCTTTTCCAACCAACTAATGGAAGAACTTTCGAATTCATTGGAAATAAACCTAGAAAGGGTAAGAAGTTATTCATATCTGCAATGTAAGCCTGTAAACTATGGCAATAAGGCTACATTGGTTACCTAGCATCTGTGATTGACACTACTATAGAGTTACCAACCCTCGACTAGATAGATGTAGTGAATGAGTTCCCAGATGTATTCCCAGAAGATTTACCTGGTTTACCTCCTGATCGTGAAACTGAGTTTGTGATCGATCTAGTCCCTAGAGCAGCTGCTCTTGTGTCTAAAGCCCCTTATAGAATGGTGCCCTCTGAGTTGAAGGAATTGAAGGTTTAACTCTAGGAACTCTTACATAAGGGATTTATAAGACCTAGTATATCCCCTTGGGGTGCTCCAATCTTGTTTGTCAAGAAGAAAGATGGAAGTGTCTGATTATACATCAATTATCGTGAGCTCAACAAGCTTACTATCAAGAATCGATACCCTCTGTCCAGGATTGATGATCTATTTGATTAGCTCCAAGGTGCTCAGTATTCTCAAAGATAGATCTTCGATCTGGATACCATCAACTAAAGATTAGAAAATGTAACATTCCAAAGACTGCTTTTAGGACTCAATATGGACACTATGAGTTCTTAGTTATGTCTTTTGAATTAACTAATGCCCCTACGTCATTCATAGAACTCATGAACAGAGTGTTCCATGACTTCTTAGATCACTTTGTTATTGTGTTCATTGATGACATTCTTGTCTACTCGAAGAGTGTAGAAGATCATGTTGTACACCTTCGTTAAGCCCTGCAAAGACTTAACAAGAGAAGTTGTTTGCCAAGTTCAAAAAGTGTGAATTTTGGTTTAGAGAAGTTACCTTCTTGGGTCATGTCGTATATGCCAAAGGGATATCAGTGGATCCAAGCAAGGTTAGAGCCGTACTCAACTGAGAAGCTCCGAAGACTGTTACAGAAGTTAAGAGCTTTCTTGGATTGGCAGTATACTATAAAAGATTTATTGTTGACTTCTCTAGAATAGCCATTCCTCTGACGTAGCTCACAAAGGAAGAAAAAAAGTTCGTATGGTCAGAGAAATGTGAAGCATGGTTCCAGTTACTGAAAGAGAAACTGATTTCTACTCCAGTGTTGACCATCTCATCTGGATCAGAAGGCCTCATAGTATATTCTGATGCATCCAAATTAAGACTTAATTGCATCCTTATACAAGAAGGTAAGATAATAGCCTATGCCTCCAGACAACTAAAAGAGCATGAGAAGAACTACCCAACTCATGATCTTGAGTTAGCAGTTGTAGTATTCACGCTCAAGACATGGAGACACTACTTGTATGGAGAAAAGTTTTAGATAATGTCTGACCACAAGAGTCTCACCTACTTATTCAATCAAAAGGAACTCAATATGAGACAAAGAAGATGGTTAGAGCTACTGAAGGATTATGATTGTGATATCCAATATCATTTAGGAAAGATTAACATAGTAGCTGATGCCCTCAGTAGAAAAGCCATAAGCAAAGGAGAAGCTAAGGCTAGCGACTACGTTTTATCATAATCTCAAGTTATTCCTCTACCCATAGCTGAAGACTCCATTGCTAGTGCTCTACTATAAGAGTTGATTGAAGCCACCACTGCCACTCTAGGTGCCCTTCAAATACAACCAACATGTTGCAATAGATAGAAGAAGCAACATTATTAGACCATCACCTTGGTGCACTAAAGAGTAAACTCAAGAATGGAAGGCAAGACCCTGATTTCGTTCTGAATAATGGAGTTATCTATTATCATGGTAGAGTATGTGTAAAAGAAAAGATTTTGATCGAAGCCCATTCATCCCCATATTTTATGCACCTTGGAAGTATAAAGATATACCAAAACTTGAAGAAGGAATTCTGATGGAGAGGTTTGAAAGCTAATGTAGCTCGATTTGTATACAAGTGTTTGATGTGCCAGTAAGTCAAGGTAGAATGTCTAAGACCATCTGGTAAACTATAACCGTTACTGGTACCATAATGGAAGTGGGACCACATTACCATGGACTTCGTTACAAGGTTACCACTGATAGAAAGCTATGTAGATGTAGTATGGGTTATTGTGGACAGGTTTACTAAAACTGCAAGTTTCATTGCAGTTTAACCTCAGCACTCCATGGATAAACTAGTTAGACTATTTATCGATCAAGTTATCCACTTACATGGTGTCCCAGCTAATATCATATCTGACCATGACCCCAGATTTACATCCTAGTTATGGGAAGGATTATAGCATACAATCGATACTCAACTGAAGTTTAGTACTACCTTTCACCCTAAAACAGATGGAAAATCTGAGAGAACGATTCAATTATTAGAAGATATGCTTAGAGCCTAAGCTCTAGATTTCAAAGGAAATTGGGATCAAAATCTCTCGTTGATGGAGTTTGCATATAACAATAGCTATCAGTCTACTATCAAGATGGCACCCTGTGAAGCATTGTATGGAAGGAAATGCAAAACTCCCTTGTATTAAAACAAAGTTAGTAAAAGAAGAATACTTGGACCAGAGATTATCTAAGAGACTTGCAAAAATATTGATCTGTTAAGGGAAAGAATTAAAGCTGCTCAGTCAAGGCAGAAGAGCTATGCAGACCTTCGTCACAAGGATCTTGAATTTGAAGTAGGCGAAAAGGTATTCCTAAAAGTGTCACCTTTCAAAGGAATTCAGAGATTCAGCAAGAAGGGAAAGCTAATTCCCAGATATATAGGGCCATACAAAATACTTAGCTGAAGTGGAGCTATAGCTTATTAACTAGTTCTACCTCCCACACTTGCTGGTGTCCATAATGTGTTCCATGTGTCGATGATGAAGAAGTACATCACTGACCCGTCACATGTGCTGAATACAGAACTTCCTATGATGGATACATATATGAGTTACGAAGTAAAACCGATATCAATCCTTGATAAGAAGGTTCATCAACTAAGAAGTCGATCCATTGCTTACATCAACGTGTAATAGAAGAACCATACTAAGGATGAAGCATCGTTGGAGAAGGAAGATGAAATTCGTGAGAATTACCCACACTTGTTTAAAGAACAAGGTAAGCAAATTTTAAGGACAAAATTATTTTTAGTGGGGGGAGTTGTAAAACACATGCCCAAAAATATGGACTAATTTGAACTTTTGTTACATAATAGGTTCTCCTATCGACACTAGCCTAGCATCTGTATCATTTATGGAGTGTATGAAACTCTAGGTAAGAGTTAAAACCTTCTTTCTATTAGTATAAAAGCTCTGTATGGAATGAATCAGTCAAACCAACCCAGATCTGGCCATTCTGAGTCAATTCAGAGTAGGTGGTTGACTAAGGAGGTCGACCAAATTGAGTTGATCGACCGCTGAAACCCAGAATTGGGCTAGTCCGAGTCTATTTTAGTTGGGCTTGGTTCTAATTGGTTCCAATTAATTCTTAACCACCCATAATCATACCAAGACATGTGGGACCTACGTTTGAATGTATTGGAGTGCCAATTGACAACCTCCAAACCTCCTTCATTACACTTATACTAGGACTAGGACTCCTAGGAGAATAATTATAGTGCAACTCTAACTCTTGCATAAACTCCTTAATAAAAACTTTCTAAGAACCCTAATTGAGAACATTAGAACATTTAACACATTTAAAGAGAAAGAGAGATAGAGAGAGAGAGAGTGAATTGGAGTAAGTTGAAGGAAGAAGAAGAGGAAGAATAACAATTGAAAGACCTCTATTAAGCTTCTCTCTACAATAACTTTGGCATAAGCATTGATGTAAGCTTAAAACATATATTCACCTTATTTAGACTGAACCCTTGATGATCTTATGAGGTAAATCCAACCTCTGATCACATAGGAACAAGATTCTAGAAGACTCCCCATGAATATCAGACAAATTAATCAAGAATGCTTATGATGAATAAACTGATACAAGTATTAAAGTAAGACCTTTTGGTGATGTTTAACATTCAGTTATGATTGGAATATGTCTATTAATATTGTTCTTATACTTAGAAACCCTCTGGATAAGCCTTGGACCCCATGCCTAGGAGAATGGACTGAAATTGGATCAGTTTGAGCTCTCTGGTATGAGGCGGTCAACCAAGGTGGTCGACTAAAGTGAGTTGATCGACCGCCTCTGCTGTGATCGACCGAATGGCTTACAGTTAGTTGTCTTCTTGGTATTTGTCACCCCAATTAACTACTTGGAATATATTAATTATTCCACACCTCAAGAATGAAAAAATAAACATGTTGGAAGGATTAGATTGAGTAGAATATGCTCCCAAGTATATAGGTACGTGTAGATGCAAAGACAATATTTTCTATCATAGACCATATTTACACATAACCTTCGGGAATAGGATTCTATCCTAACCAATGTCTTAAACCCATCATAAAACATCTGTAGAAGTTATCCTACAGAGGTGCAAGTCTCTGAAACTCATCTAGGCTAAATTTACCCAAAAAAACTCATCTAGGGTAAAATTACTTAAGCGGTTGGTAAAACAGAGATGATCGACCACCTCATTACAGCAAGCCTATTTTGGTTGTGTTTTCAACCATGGACTTTGAGACCTAATCAAGTGACCTTAGGACATGTTCCTAAGATTAATGAGGATACCCTAAACCTAATGGAAGTAAGAATAAACAATCATAAGTAACATTCATACCTTAATTGTAATAGGTAAGTTGATGTAATAAAACAAGGAAAAAGACTCTATTTGCAATAGAGGAAAGCTTTGCTCACCAGATTCAAGTGAGGGATTGTACATATTTTATTTTATTATTTCTATGTTTATGCGTTTGCTTTTTGTTTGGATTACTGTGTGATAACATACCATCCAATACCTGTAATATATGTTCTTACATTTTGCATATTATAACTTTATATTGGATTGGTTAGTTATGGAATTATTTGATAACATGATTGTTTGCCATTCACTTGTGTCCTGGTGGATATGAATAGCTAGAATGGGACAATTTATCTTGGTCCATTAAGGTAGGATACGGGTACTTGCATTAGTAATATTTCTTGGTTTAGGTTTCAATATCCCGTGACAGGCAACCCTTGCCAATAGAGATTTAGGTATTGGCATAGGCTTAATGTGAACCAACTTTGGGTATGCCCTTTTGTAGTTGGAGCAGAGAAATGGACAAGGTTGGGAGCCAGCCTCTAGTGTCTCAGGTGAGAGCTTGGGATGAGTCTGTTTTATGTGCTTAATCATCAAGGATTAGGCAATGAGTACCCAATGAAGTGGTTGAGGCATGGAATAAGATACTAGGAAGAAGCCTATGATGGGGAGATGCTGGTACAATGCCAGGTTGGTATACTTGGGTTATATTCTTCATTCTTTGGGTAATGTTTCACATGAGGTGAGAAGCCAAGGTTGTTGCATTCGCTTCACCCGTGCTTGCATGTTTATTACTAGGATTTAGGTGTGACATGACTTGTGCATGCTTATTCATAGACCAGTTAGACCTTAATAATATATCATGCATTGTATGCTTGAGTGTGCTAATTTCTCGTTGAGCGTGTGGTTTTGCTCACCCCATTGTACGTACATTTTTTTTTAGATTCTTGTGCAGATTATTTAGTTGATAATGATATGATTAAAGATGAAGAACCTAAAGATGATTCACATGATTCTTCATGTGAATGTAATGACTGTGTTTATGGTTAGAAGACAGTGATTCTGAAGGATGAAAGACTTCTCTATCTAAGAGAGAAGATTATAGTAGTAGTGTTTATTTAGGACAAATTATAATTTTGTTTATTTGTTTATTCTGGGCATTGTTTGACCCGTGAGTTTTATTTAATTACTCAGTACGTGGTATTGTGTTAGTTTTGTCATGGTTTAAAGACAGATAAACCTTATTATAGTTATTTAATACAATTGGACTTGGTTTGAATGGTTCCTAGTTATTGATTCTGCTATTATTTGATTTGTGCTCTGAATTTCCTATAATCTGTGTTGTGATTAACGAAATAATTATGTTATGTTTATGGACTGTGAATAGATCTTGATATGGTAGTACTTACATAGCGATGAAACCATAATTATACCAAAATGCCAAGGTTTTGGGGTGTGACATATTGTACTTTATTTCTTTTAGAAGCCGATACTGCATAGCATAGGGCGACATTTGTACTAGGTCCTCCCTCCAACTTCCATGTTCCTTTTCTACTGAACGATCCACTACCATGTTGGCCTTGCCTAAATGATATTGAATATCACAATCATAATCTTTCAGTAACTCCAACCACCTTCTCTGTCTCAAGTTCAACTCCTTCTAAGTAAAAAGATAAGTGAAGCTCTTGTAATTTGACTTAATTTAAAATTTGTCATTGTACAAGTAGTATGTCCAAGTTTTGATTGCATAAATAACCGATGCTAACTCCAAGTCATATGTAGGGTAATTATTCTCATACTCCTTCAATTGCCTTAATCCGTAAGCAATCACTTGTTCACCTTACATTAAAATACATCCCAAACCCAATCCGGAGGCATCCGTATATAGGGTGAATAGTTGCCCTGGCACTGGAATGGTCAAGATGGGAGCCAATATCAACTTCAACTTTAGATTCTGGAAGCACTCTTCACACTTGTCAGTCCAAACGAACTTCTCCCTTTTCTTGGTCACCGCTGCTAATTCCAAGTAATGGTAATTCTTCTCATACTCCTTCAATTGCCTTGATGCGTAGGTAATCACTTATTCACCTTGCATTAGAACACATCCCAAACGTAATCCAGAGGCATTCGTACACAAGATGAATGGTTGCCCTAGAACTAAAATGGTCAAGATGGGAGCCGATATCAACTTAGCTTCAGAGTCTAGAAGCACTCTTTACACTTGTTAGTCCAAACAAACTTCTCACCTTTCTTGGTCAGCCAGCCTAGTTAGAGGGACTGTAATCCTGGAGTAGTCCTCTGAATTGTCTATAATAACCAGCTAATCCTAGGAAACTTCTTATCTCTATAATGTTCTTAGGTGCTTCCCACCCTACAACTGCTTCTATCTTACTGGGGTCTACTTTTATTCCTTCCGACGAAACTACGTAACCCAAGAAAATCATTTCGTTCAGCCAAAACTTACACTTCTTAAACTTGGCGTAGAGCTTCTCCCATTTTAGCAGTTGTAAGGCTATTCTAAGATGCATTGCTTGAGTCTCATTATCCTTAGAGTAAAGAAAAATGTTGTTTATGAAGACTATGACGGAAGTATCCAACATGTCATGAAATACTCGGTTCATGAGCTCCATAAATGATGTAGGGGCATTGATCAATCCAAACGATATAACTAGGAACTCATAGTGTCCCTACCTGGTTTTAAATGCAGTCATAGGGATGTCACCAAGCTTGATCTTCAATGATGATACCATAACCGAAGGTCGATCTTGGAGAATACCTTCGTACCTTGCAACTGATCAAATAGGTCATCGATCCAAGACAATGAATATCGGTTCTTGATAGTGAGCTTATTCAATTCTCAATAACAAAGCACAAACAAACATTATTGTCCTTCTTCATGAATAGCACTGGTGCTCCCCATGGCGACAAACTCAGTCGTATGAAACTCTTATCCAACAACTCCTGTAGTTGAGTCTTCAATTCCTTCATTTCTATAGGAACCATTCGATAGGGTGCCTTAGACACTAGCGCTGACCCTGGTAGGAGATCTATTACAAACTCGATTGCAAGATCTAGTGGCAACCCAGGTTGGTCTTCTAGAAATACGTCTGGGAATTCTTGCACTACTTCGATGTCTTCCATCCATGGTGCTTTCGCAGTAACATCAACCACAGATATGAGAATTCTAATTCCACCCGTCTCTAGACATCTCTTTGCCTTAAGCGTAGACAAAATGAACTTACGCTTCCTAGGTAATTTGCTTCTAGTGAAACTGAATTCTATGTCATCTTTTCCCTTGAACTACAACTTCTTCTTAGCACATAGCAACTTCGCTAAGCGTTCAGCTAACCAGTCTATCCCCTAGATAATGTCGAAGTCTGCCATCTCGAGTCAAACTAGGTTTGCTTCTAGATTCTGTCCATCAATACAAACTGGACATGGTCCATAACATTCATCTAACACTACCTCTAGTTTCAAAGTAGGTCCTACTAATAAACTCTGGTCTAAAGGTCTGACGGGTACATCCAATCTCTTTCTAAATGAGACAAACACAAAATAATGGGTGGCTTCAGAGTCAAAGAGAATTCTGGTGGGTACACCTGCTATATTTACAATATATGTAGTTATAACTATCTCTTAGTCTATATGCTCACACAAGTATACTGAAAATAAATTAAATCATACATGTAACCACATCAGGCGATGCGGCTGCGTCTTCTGAGGGCTTTGCGCATGTCCTTGCATAATGTCCCATCTGGTTGTAGTTGAAACACTTAATATTTCCAGCTTGATCGTCTTCTTGTTGTGTATTGGTTGAAGCAGTTTTAACTAATCCAGCCACTATCTGTGGCCTGAATGATCAGAAAGACATTGAATTTCCCCCAGTTGACACATCAGTGTTAGCCCATTTTAGTCTATGGTTCTAGGCGGAGAAACTTTCCTTTTGATTGGACTAGAACTCGTGCGATTTGTACCGCCTCATTATAGATGCTCTTTTCTAGACCCAACATGTACTCATAGATACTGCCTCTAAGACCCATAGTGAACCATTGGGTTTTAGTGGCTTCTTCCTTCATACTCTCTGGGGTAGAGAAAAACAGTTCTTCATACCAGTACTGGTAGGCATCCATTATCATCTGTCCCTGGTGTAAGTTTAGGAACTCCCTCTTCATCTGATCTCGAAAGCTTCTAAGGAAAAACTTGTGGAATAATGCTCCATTGAATATTTCCCAAGTCACCTGAGCATGCTTGGTCATCAAATAGGTACGGGTAGAGTTCCACCAATTACTTGCGTCTTCCCTCAGCATATAAGTGGCACACAATACCTTCTCATCTTCTGTCAACACCATGATACGGACTCCAACTCTTCTATCTACTGTGCTGGCCACAGTGGATTTGATCATTTGCCTGAGAATGTCTGGAGTTTCATCTTCAGGAGACGCTTCATTGTCCTTGTCAAATCATTCTACCATGGTGCATCCATCCCATACATCTGTGGCTAGTATGGGTACCCGCCTTGATAGCCGCCTTGATATCTGCCCTGGTACTATCCTAGTATGTTCAGTATCGAAATTAGTTTGTGTTGCTGTTGGGTTGTAGGGATGTTATTACTGCCCACAGGGGTTGTGTTGTTCTGGCCTTGAGGTACAAGTGTGTCTAAGGACTAAAGAAAAATTTAAAATTTAAATCCTCAATTTTAATTTCTGAATTCGCATAAGGTTAAAGTTGTCTACCCTCATTATACTCAAATTGGGATTTGAAAGGTTCTCGCCTTCAGATCCCATCCACTCATGCCAATGGAGGGTAAGAAGATTGGTGTCACCACCTAAATAAGGTCTAGGACCTAAAATGATGTCCCTCAATGGAGGAACACTAATGACTCACACAAATGGAATGGCTGACCTGTCTCACCAAAGGCGGGTAAGTGTCAAATTACGAGTTGGGAAGGTATTAGGCACCTAACTCTCTCGGATGAAGCGGTCTTCCTAAATCCTATCCTTTCCTACAGTTTACGTATGCTTAGGGCTATCTAATTGAACTACAAGATACAAGGGGAATTACTAATTTTGTAAGACCCGCATGCCACGAACCCGGCCTAACCTTATATTTTGTGTCGGGACCCGTCTACATATCATGGTCGAGCCAAGTGGACCAAGTGTGTGAAGAAAAACCAAGACCCAATATGAAAATTTACTCAAAAACAGTCAAAATGAGGGTAGGGTCGCAGGTTTTAACAGGCAGGTCCGACCCCCCCATCGACCCCCCCATCGACCCATGACCAGGGGTCGCAGGGGGTCTATGAATTGTCCGACACCCCGATCGACCCCCCCATCGACTCCCAGTAATCGGGAAAAAAACCGCACGAACCGAAAATTAGGAAACTATCCTAATTTCAATTGGAACCTTTTCTAAACTCAATGGGACTTATTTTGGGAGGTTTTACTCTATAAATAGGACGTCCCTAAGCCTCTTTTACTCCTTTTACAATCCTAATTGGATTGAGAGAAAGAGAAGAGAAGGAAGAGAAGGAGAAGTGAAAGAGAATTGAAGAAGAAGACCAAGGAGGAGGAAATTCAGAGGAAACTCTGAATCTCAGCAAACCTAAGGTATGAATACATTCCCCAAGATTTATTTAAGACCTTAGAATAGTTTATGAAGATGGTATGACTTAGAAAAAACCCAAATCACCCATCCATGGTTAGGTTTCAATGGAAACCATGGAGGAGATCATTGAAACCATGTAGGTGAATAAAGAATAGTTCTAAACCATAAAACATGTATGGAATGGACTATAGAAGCAAGCCATAGGACCCCAAACATGAATGAATGGAAAAAATTTGATATTTTTGACTCAAACCATGGGGGGTCGCACCTAGGGTCGATGAAACCTCCGACCCTAGTATCGACCCCCAGTATTCGGGAAGTTCAGGAAAGGAGGGGTAGCACCTAGGGTCGATGGAACATCCGACCCTAGGCATCGACCCCCAGTTAACAGCAAGCTGTAAAAATTAGAATAAATTTTAATTAAATTCTATTGACTTTGTTAGGTCTTCTAGCAATATAATATTGATATAAAAGTAATTCCTAAGTCTTGAAAGAGGATCTACAAACAAGCAAAGGTGAGGGAACAAGACCTAAACTAATTGGCTAATAACAAACTATTTTTATTTCTTGAGTCCAATACCATGATTGTGATATGCGTGTATGCTTGTAATGTGCATTCAACATGTCATCCAATATTTATATTATTACTGTTCATGTATATTTAAATTTATTGATTATAACATGATGATGTTGATGATGGTAGGAATAGGTATGTGAATGTTTGTGTTTGGCTGGGGTACATGGTGCGGGTAGGGATGGTATCAACCGGTACTTCATTGCTGTTCTCATCGGGGTGTATTGTGCCATGGTCTATTCAAGTCATGTCCACTAAGCAAGTGTTAGTGTGCTTGATGCGGGTGGAGCATCAGGGGGAGGACGTGACATTGTGGTTCAGCCTGGTCACCAGACTCTAGCTCTAACTCTACTCAAGTCTTGTCCATTAACATCGTTGTATCGCCATTATCTTAGTGAAACTAATATATCGTAGGGCATCAGGGGGGATGTGGCATTGTGGTTCACCCTGGTCACCAGACCCTAGCTCTATCTCCATGGATATATTGAGGGATGCTGGGGTAAGGCCTTGGATACATTGTTTGACATTAGGGTTGGTGAGTTGCTAGCCCAGTTTGGAAGCCCTCGCCAATAGGGGCTTACGTGTTGGTATGGGCAACCGGTACAGTCATGCCATTTTCATGGGGTGTATATTGTCCATGGTGGGTGCATGTGGGGCGACAATGCCGTTTTCATTGGGCGTTTCCACACACTCATGTATAGAGGTGCGGCGGCCACCTATCCTTTCTATAGCACATTGTAAACTTTAAACCAGACCAAAGATATGAATTGATTGCATGCATATGTATTGTTGCATTGTTTTGTTTGCTCACTGAGCCATGATGTGTGCTCACCCTTTCGAATTCGAATACTTTTAGTTGATGATGCAGGTACCACCGTTGAAGATTATATGAACGCTCTTGTGTACGGGCATGTGGCGACAATGGAAGCTGAAGACTTAGTGGATATGGATGACTCCTCATGCGAGTGCAACTCATGCGTATTCGATTAGATTTTGTTTAGATTTTATTAAAGACATGTAATTGATATTTATATAATTATGTCTCAGTTGATTTAACAATAATTTGATATTTATTTATGGTTATCATAGTTAGATTCTCAGTTCATTTACTATAGGACTTTCGCTATTTATGTTATTACCTCTGATTAATGTGGAATGTATTTTGGTTTATCATATGTGGGATAGCCTATTGTGAGATCCTGGTTGAACCGTTGGTTTATTGACGGTTCATCACACCATTCTGATTAGTGCGGAATTGGGGTGTGACAACTTTGTATCAGAGCTCTCGTGGGCCTTGCCCATTAAACCTGAATACTACCACTGGAGTCCATGAACTGAGTTAGGATAAATTAAAAGCTTTAATACAAACACACCATAAGCACCTGTGTTGGTTGAGACAGAACTTAACAAGACAATAATGTACATATAAAAGGTGGAACCATATATATATACAATCAAACAGAAAGAGAAGACCAAAATTTATCCTGATAAACAAATAATATAGGGTATTATCTATAAGTTGGGCTGTTATCTAGGAATACAGAGGATATAGTACAGTAAGAAGAAGGAAGCATCTCTAAAGCATAAAAATTGAATACCGAGTTGGTACTCACAATATGTAAAACTCGACGTATGACAAAGGAAGGAGAAAATGGCTAGTAATGCCTAATTCCCAGCATAGGTAAAGAGAAAGGTCTCGAGCTAAATCCAAACAGAGATAAGAGAATAATGGCCACACATTAAGAATAAGAGCAACTATAATGAAGCTAAAGCTATACTCCTGGGTGACATGGAGACTCAGAGTGAGATCCATTACAAGCTAATCTATTGCCCACTAAGCAAGAAGAGGATGTTGCAACTTGATCCCACCACTATCTGGGTCGAGAATGGGTAATGAAAACACATCTGAGTAGATGCTAAATAATGATAATTAGATTGGAGCAAATTAAAAGAGATGAACAACTAGGCCACTCCAGCCAATCACCTGGACTACCAAGTTCCTTAGCCATGGTTGTAATAAACTTGGACTGACAAAATACAAGAGCAACAACAAAGAAAAACAGATAATGGCTTAGTAGAGAAGAAAAACACAAAATTTTGACATTATAACGATGTAAATTGGTCAAAAGCCTCACTTTTCACCCAAACACGTGGGCAGGAGAACTTAAGTAGATTCTAAACTATCTTGTAAGACTCATACCGTTAGAAATGTTAGCTAATGGGATTCAATTTGAAGAAATTTTGAGAAACTCAAAAATTTCGATAAATTAGGGCAAAACAGAAAATTTCGAGTTTCTCGATAACCAACAGATAAAATTCAAATATTTTGAGGGCTTTCGTCCATTGACCCACCAACAACAAAAGCCCCCAATAAAAATCAAATTTTTACGATTGAAAAAAGTTTAATTGGAAGAAAACGAGATATATGAGCAAATACCTAGGTAAGGAAACCTAAAAACATGAAAACCTAGAAGATATACCTGTAGAGGAGGTATAGACGTCGAAACAAGAAGCACAAACCACCAATGGATCGGAGTTGCCACTGTAGCAACTCAGAGGGACGAGACGAGTCGAAACGAAGGAGGAAGAATGGGAAATGGACTCAGAATCGGAACTTAAAAATCTGATTTTTAGTCCGGGGGTCGAAGAATTCGACCAAGACCATCGACCCACCCATCGACCCCCGCATCGACCCACGACTCTCGATAATCTGACAGAAAACCAGGGGTCGAACCTAGGGTCGGACTTACCATCGACCCCCACCATCGACCCTGCATAGAAAAGACAGTATTTTTCACTGAATGATCTGAAAAATTTGAAAATACCATTGGTTAGTGTATCTAAATATGAGAATGAAATATATAATGATTGCCTCACGTGTTCTATGACTTTTTAGACACTACATCACTAGAATTGGAAATAGCTGGGCGAAGAGGGAACAGACGAGGACGTAACCAAACCCCACCACCACCACCGGTAGATGAAACTAGTCATGAAATTCCTGAAGTACCAGAGAATCCAAACGTGGCACCGCCAGGAGATAATGGTCAGGAAAATCCTACAAACTTGCCAGCCCCACCTATAGATTTAGTTATAGTTGTAATGAACTTGGCACAACAACTGCAACAAATACAACAGGTGCGAACTAATATGCAAGCTGCCATAGGCGTGGTTTTTCCAGCTGTACATACGACACAGATGCCAGCAGGACAAGCAAGCACAATACCAGGGGGAAATAATGCAGTACCCCATGCACCTCAAACACCAGTCATGCAAGCTCCAGTGCAGAACCCTGAGATAGCTCAAGGTGGTTATCAGTACTAACCACCTATGTATGGAGCCTATGCTCCGTATCAACTGGAGCGCTCCAGACTGGTCGGGCATTTTATTAAGATGAAGCCCAAAGAATTCGATGGTAAGCCAGCATATCCTTTGTGGCCGGCACACTGGATTGACGAAATGGAAAGGAATTTTATGATGATGACCGTAAACGAGGAGGAGAAAGTGTTGTGTGCCACCTTTATGCTCAAGAGCGATGCACACCATTGGTGGAAGTCTACCAGGACATATCTATTAACCAAACACGCCCACTTGACCTGGGATATATAGAAAGTTATGATGATGACCGTAAATGAGGAGGAGAAAGTGTTGTGTGCCACCTTTATGCTCAAGAGCGATGGACACCATTGGTGGAAGTCTACCAGGACATATCTATTAACCAAACACGCCCACTTGACCTGGGATATATATACAAAGAGGCATTCTTTGAGAAATACTTCCCTAGAAGTTTCAGAGATTCCATGGAGAGAGAGTTCCTGAGTTTGTATCAGGGGCAGATGACTGTCGATGCATATCAACAGCGTTATGAGGAGCTGTTTTTCTTTGCACCAGTCAGTATGCAAGAGGAGGATACGAAAACCCGAAGGTTCGTCATGGGACTTAGGGGAAGCATACGCTAACATGTTTTGGGACTGGAGAAGAAAATCTACAATGAAGCTGTACAAATTGCTTGAGTTATAGAGTCGAGCCAGAAAGAGAGCTATTTTACTCAAAATAGGGGAATAAAAAGACCAAATGAAAATTTTTACAACGGAGGCAACACCAAGGTATTCCAACCCTTCCGTACCCAGGGCTTCAATGCTGCAACCAAAACCATTTCAGCAACCCCACGGCAACCAAAGCAAAATGGTGAGGGGAACAGATGTTT